>ML248538.1:10931-40024 GCA_005239495.1 Nicotiana undulata | reverse complement strand
ATATCAAGTGAGGAAACACAGTAAAACAGTCCCCCAAGGGGTAAACAGATCGGCACTACACCCCAAACACGGCTTACAGCCCAAAACATATCATAATATATAAATACTAATTAAGAAAAAGCTTAAAAATCGGTTTTGCAACTAAATAGTTGCCTAAGTAGGGAATATATTTCCCAAGTTTCAATCTTTGTATTCCAAAACCCGTGAAGGGTGCATAGTCCGGGGTTTCATACCCTCAGGACAGGATTTCAAGACATTACTTACCTCAAAACTAGCCCGGAATTATTCCGCAATACGCTTGCCTCTCGAATCAACCTCCGAAGGCTCCAAATCTACCAAGTTCAGATTTTTATCATCAATATATGCTTAAGGAATAAATTCCAATTGAAAAATATCGAATTTAGCTCAAAAATCCGAAATCGGTCAAAACCCGACCCCCGGTCTTGCGTCCCGAAACTCAAAAAGTTTTATACCAAAATGTTCTCCGTCCTCTCACTAGTCCGTACATATAAAGAACACCAAAATCGGAGTCCGTTTGACCCCTCAAATCGACCCTTGAAGGTCTCATAATCTCATGCCCCAAAATCCTATTTTTCTACTGTTTTTCATGAATTAAAGTCTGGGATTATGGTCTATAATCACCCATAAACGAGTTTTAACAATCAAATTACTTACCTCTGTGATACCCAATGATTTTCTCCTTCAAAATTCGTCCAAAAAGCTCCCTGTCCGTACACAAATGGTGAAATAAGGGTTTAAGTCGCGGAGGGTTTAATTATATATTTTTGCCCAGGTATTTCCGCACCTGCGACCTACTTACTCGCACCTGCGGCTTCGCAGGTGCGATGCTCCTTCCGCGCCTGCGATCTCTACAGGTCTCCCCCGACTTCCGCACCTGCGACTCGACCTCCGCACCAGCGACCTCGCGGGTGCGACCATCCTCTCGCACCTGCGGAAACTCTCCAGCCCCGCCAAGTCTCGCACCTGCGGCTCCCTACTCGCCCCTGCGAGACCGCACCTGCAGTTCTCCACCGCACCTGCGTTCAATCTTCCGCAGGTGCGGAAATCTCTGTGATTCCACACCAGCAGCTTTTTGCTGCAATTTCCAACTTCCGAAATTCCCGTTAACCATCCGAAATCAATCCCGAGCCCCTCGGGACCCCAACCAAACTTACCAACATATCCCATAACATCATTCAAACTTAGTTGCACTCTCAGAACACCAAAACTAACATCAAAACACCAAATTTACATCAGATTCAAGCCTAAGAACTTTGATATTTCTAAAATTCACCAATGATGCCGAAACTATCCAAATCAACTCCGATTGACCTGAAATTCTGCAGACAAGTCCAAAATGACATTATGAACTTGTTCCAACTGTCGGAATTCTATTCCGACCCCGATAGCCTATTTTTCACTGCCGTCCGGAATTTCCAAAAACTAACTTCCGCCTATTCAAGCCTAATTCTACACCGGACATCACAAAATTATTCTGAACACACTCCTAAGTCCCAAATCACCTAACGAAGCTATCCGAGCCATAAAATCCACATTCCAAGGTCGTTTACCAATAAGTCAACTCTTAGTTGACTTTTCTCATTTTAAGGCTATTCTTAAGGACTAAGTGCTTGAATTCTCATTTAACCATTCCGATTCCAAGCCTATCAACTGTAACACATTAATAACAGAATAACCAATTTAAAATAAGTCAATAGCAACAGTTATAATGCAGGTTTTTACGTAACGACAGACCGGGTCGTTATAATTTTTGAGAAATTTAGAAATTAGACCTCAATTGGGGTCGGATTTCGAAACTAGTTACATATTCGGGCTCGGGGGTTAATAGGTGACTGGGTGAATGGGTTTTGGTCTGAACCTCGAGTTTTTTTACCAAGCGGGCCCGAGGTCGATTTTTTACTCTTTGGGGGAAAATGTTGGAAAACCTAAATTTATGTATTGAAATTGATTTCTTTAGCAATATTTGATGTATTAAGTTAATTATGGCTAGATACGAGTGGTTTGGAGGTAGAAACTAGTGGAAAAGCGGTAATTGAGCAGTGAGTGGCATGTGGATCGAGGTAAGTGTTGTGTCTAACCTTGACTTGAAGGAATTAGGAACCCTAGGACTATGAGATTAGGTGAATTTCATGTGAGCGGCGTATATGCGAGGTGACGAGTGCTTATACGTCGCCAAATTATCTATTTTCCTTAATTTACTGCTTTCCTTCAATTGTTTTGTTTTCTGTCTTAATTGTTATATAATTTAAACGCGTCCATGCTTAATTGCTACGTGTTAATCAATAACTTTTCCTGTTAGCTATGTAGTTCTTCCCATAGGTTCCCTAATCCCTACTATTTGCTTAATCTGACTTGTTGTACCTTTAAAATTATAAATTGCTGGATTGGTCTCGTTGTGTAGTAATATTTGAGTAGAGTTGATATTGATCAAGGTTTCCTTTGGTTGGTTCAGTTGGTATTTATTTATTGTAAAGGCCTTGTGATTTATACTGTAAATTTACTGTACACATTGAGTGTTTGGTACTGATATGGTGTGATCGGGCTGCACGTTACAACATGAGGAATAAGGGAGGATTGATAAGGAGGAATAAGGGTGAATATGTTTACACGGTGGGATGGGGTTGGACGCCGCAACAGGAGGAATTAGGGATGATTGATAAGGAGGAATAAGGGTGAATTAACCTATTGATAGTGATATATGGTGGGATCGGGTTGCGCGCCGCAATATATATATATAAATTTTACTTTTATTGTATTTATTACGGAGGAATAAGGGAGAATTTTGTGATGTCTGGTGGGATCAGGTTGCGCGCTGCAACAAAACTATATGTTTCTATTTTCTGAACTGCATTTCTTTCCGGTATTTCTTTCATTATTTGATATAGTAAGGATTGGTAAATTCTGGACAATATTGGTTCACTCTAGAGGCTGTGATGATCGGTTTCAGTTGGCTATTTTGTTTTGTTCTGTATTCTCTATTATTCTGTCATATATATATTGCGTACAAGTTCACTCAAGAGGTTGTGGTTGTCATTTCTAGTTGCCTGTTTGGTTCTGTTCAGTATTTCTATTATTCTATCATTTTATATACTGCGTACAGGTTCTTGTACAGGTGCCCCGCCTTAGCCTCGTCACTACCTCGTCGAGGTTAGGCTCGGCACTTATCAGTACATGGGGTTGGTTGTACTGATACTACACTCTGTACATTGTGCAGATTTTGGAGAATGTCTCAGCGGCGGTCATTACTGAGCTCGAGTCGGATATTTGCAGAGACTTGAGGTACGGCTATTCAACGCCCGCAACTCCTAAAGTCCCCATCCTATTTTCTTTTAGCTGTACAACTTTTTTCAGACAACTTTATACTTATCAAACCTTTATGTGTATTACTTTAGAAGCATGTGAAGTTGTGACACTAGATTCAGGGAATTGTAATAGACGATTGGCTGTTTAATTTTCCTTTTGTACTTAGAACATATATGTTATTTTAGTTCGTTATAAATGTTAATGTTAAAGCTGCTAAAAGAAGTAAAATGTTCTAATGATGGCTTGCCTGGCAAGTGAAATGTTAGGCGTCATCACGATCCCGACGTTAGGAATTCCGGGTCATGAAAAGTTGTTATCAGATCACTAGGTTACATAGGTCTCACGAGTCACGAGCAAACTTAGTATAGTCTAGAGGATTGGTACGGAGACGTCTGTACTTATATCCCAGAGGCTATGAAGTTTAGGACCAAATTTCACTTTTATTCAACTATGTCGTGCGATTTTGTTTTCTCAATACTGATTAAACTCTCCTGTTCTTATTCTCTCGCAGATGGCGAGAACACGTACTGCTTCTTCAACTGAGCAGTAGCCAGAGCCTTTAATAGCAGCTCCTACAAGTGACAGAGGTCAAGGCCGAGGCCGTGCCAGAGGCCGAGGCAGGGGCTCAGCCCAAAGCCCGAGAAGCAGCCCCAACTACGGAGCCTCAGGTAGAGTTCGATGAGGAGGTTCCAGCTCGGACTATTCCTACCGGACCAGCTCAGGTCCCAGATGCGGTTATTGCCACCCTAGTGCTTCAGGATGCTTTAGTCCGATTAGTGGGCCTTATGAAGAGAGTGGCCAGACTGGCGCATTCCCCACGGCACCAACTGTATCTCAGGCTGAAGGAGGAGCCCAGACTCCTGCTACTTACACTCTGGAGCAAATGGATCCCCAGTTTCAGACTCCAGCAGTTCATCCAGTCGGAGTAGTTCAGCCCGTTGCTGCGGCATAACCCGGTGATGGGTCAGCTATATCTTCTGAGGCTTTGTGGAGATTGGATAGGTTTACCAAGCTCTTTCCAGTCCATTTCACTGGTGCTACTTCAGAGGATCCCTAGGAGTATCTTGATAGCTCTCACGAGGTTCTTCAGAACATGGGTATATTGGAGACCAATGGGGTCGACTTTGCTGCATTTCAGATGACTGGTTCTGCCAAGAAATGGTGGAGGGATTATTTATTGACCAGGCCAGCTGGGTCGCTTGCTCTTACTTGGGACCAGTTCTCTCATCTCTTCTTAGAGAAGTTTTTTCCTATCACCTTGAGAGAGGAGCGTTGCCGTCGGTTCGAGCGTCTCCAGCAAGGGCAACATGACTGTTACTCAGTATGAGACCCATTTTGTGGATTTGGCCCGTCATGCTATTCTACTGCTTCCTACTGAGAGAGAGAGAGGGTGAGGAGTTTTATTGAG
Organism: Nicotiana undulata; assembly: GCA_005239495.1. Lineage (NCBI taxonomy): Eukaryota > Viridiplantae > Streptophyta > Magnoliopsida > Solanales > Solanaceae > Nicotiana > Nicotiana undulata. The sequence goes on along the minus strand of ML248538.1, from coordinate 35,292 downwards.
GGACTTGCTCGGCCTATTAGATTGCAGATGTCTAAGGAGACTGGGAGTGAGATTTCTTTCCAAGATGCGGCCAATGTCGCAGATGAGTCGAGATGGTTCTTGGACAAGGAGGTCAGGGGTCATACAAGAGACCTCGTCATTCCGGTGGATTCAGCGGTGCCTCATCTGGAGGCAGGGGTACTTTTGCTAGAGTCCATCCTCCCAGGCAGTTCCATTTAGCGCTTCAGGCATCCCACAGTGCTTTAGGGAGTCGGGGTTCTTATGTACCTCCTTCTAGGCAGCCAGCCTATAGTGCACCGCCAACTCCTATCAGTGCACCTCCTATTGAGAGTTATTATCGTGGTCAGCCAGCTCATCCGGGTCAGTCTTAGTTTCCACACCCACAGTATCAGTATGGATGTTTCGAATGTGGTGGTTATGTGCATATCCGGAGGACCTGTCCGAGATTATTAGGTGTTCAGCTACAACATCAGGGTTCACGTGCCATGGTTCCGACACCAGTTGCTGCACCGCCTCCTCAGCCAGCCAGAGGTAGGGGCCAGACTGTTAGAGGTGAAGGTCAGGTCGTTAGAGGTGGAGGCCTGCAAGCTAGAGGCCGTCCCAAGGATATGGTTCAGAGTGGTAGGCCCCAGCCCCGATGTTATGCTTTTCCAGTCAGACGTGAGGCTGAGTCATCCGATATTGTCATTACAGGTACTATTTTAGTTTGAAGTAGAGATGCTTCAGTTCTATTTGATCCGGGGTCTACTTACTCCTATGTGTGATCTTATTTTGCGTCATATTTGGTTGTGCCTCATGATTCTTTGAGTGCCCCTGTATATGTGTCCACACCTGTGGGGGATGCTATAGTTGTTGATCATGTATATCGTTCGTGTGTGGTCACTATTGGGAGTCTCGAGACTCGAGTAGATCTTCTGCTTCTCGATATGGTGGATTTCGATGTTATATTGGGTGTGGATTGGCTGTCACCTTATCACGCTATTTTGGACTGTCACGCCAAGACAGTGGCATTAGCCTTGCCGGGGTTTCCTTGATTAGAGTAGAGAGGGACTCCTGGCCATTCTACCGGCAGGGTTATTTCTTATATGAAGGCTCGGCGTATGGTCAAGAAGGGATGTTTGGCCTATTTGGCTTATGTTCGTGATTCTAGTGTTGAGGTTCCCTCTATGGATTCTGTGCCTGTTGTTCGTGAGTTTCCAGAGGTATTTCCTATAGACCTGTCGGGGATGCCACCCGATAGGGATATTGACTTTTGTATTGATTTGGCTCCGGGCACTCAGCCCATTTCTATTCCGCCATACCGGATGGCCCCACCAGAGTTGAAAGAGTTGATGGAACAGTTGTAGGATTTGCTTGATCAGGGCCTCATTAGACCTAGTGTCTCGTCCTGGGGTGCACCGATTTTGTTTGTGAAGAAGAAGGATGGGTCTATGAGGATGTGTATAGATTATCGGCAGTTGAACAAAGTCACCATCAAGAACAAGTATCTGTTGCCGAGGATTGATTATTTATTTGATCAGCTTCAGGGTGCCAAGGTGCTTTCGAAGGTTGATTTGAGATCTGGCTACCATCAGTTGAGGATTAGGGCATCCGATGTCCCTAAGACAACTTTTCGGACGTTGTATGGGCACTATGAGATTATGGTGATGTTCTTTGGGTTGACCAATGCCCCAACATCATTTATGGATTTGATGAACCGAGTGTTCACGCCTTATTTGTACTCCTTTGTGATTGTGTTTATTGATGACATCTTGATATACTCCCGCCGTCGGGAGGAGCATGAGAAGCACCTTAGGATAGTGCTCCAGACTTTGAGGGACAGTCAGTTGTATGCCAAATTTTCGAAGTGCGAGTTTTGGTTGGATTCAGTCGCTTTCTTGGGCCACGTTGTATCAGCAGAGGGCATCCAGGTTGATCCTAAGAAGATTGAGGCAGTCAAGAACTGGCCTAGACCCACTTCAACCATAGATATTAGGAGTTTCTTAGGTTTGGCGGGTTATTACCGTCGATTTGTGGAGGGGTTTTCATCTATAGATGCCCCGTTGGCCAGGTTGACCTAGAAGGGTGCCCTGTTCATATGGTCGGACGAGTGTGAGGCGAGCTTTCAGAAGCTCAAGATAGCTTTGACTACATCATCGGTGTTACTGTTACCATCAGGTTCAAGATCTTACACAGTATATTGTGATTCCTCGCGTGTCAGGCTCAGAGCAGTATTGATGCAGGAGTGCAGGGTTATTGCATATGTATCTCGGCAGTTGAAGGTTCATGAGAAGAATTACCATGTCCATGATCTAGAGTTGGCAACCATTATTCATGCGTTGAAGATTTGGAGGCACTATCTTTATGGCGTGTCGTGTGAGGTTTTCAGGGATCACCACAACCTTCAGTATTTGTTCAAGCAAAAGCATCTCAATCTTGTCATGCCCCAAACCTGGGGGCGAGACCGGCACCCAGTGCCTCACCTGTCCTTGCATACCAACTGGCGACTAAGGGACTCTGAACATGTCATATCAGTTAGTGCAGTATGTTGGGCTTGTAGGCCTTTTATGTATTCGTAATTGTCTTGCAATGTGGCCCATGGAAAAAGTATGACATTATATGTTCAGAGTCCCTTAGTCGCCAATTGGTATGCAAGGATAGGTGAGGCACCGGGTGCCGGTCTCACCCCCCAGGTTCGGGGCGTGAAAAATCTGAGGTAGAGGAGGTGGTTAGAGCTATCTATGATATCACCATCTTGTATCATCTTAGGAAGGCCACTGTGGTGGCCGACGCATTGAGTAAGAAGGCAGTGAGTATGGGTAGCCTTGCGTTTATTCCAATTAGTGAGAGATTGCTAGCTTCAGATGTTCAGACTTTGGCCAACCAGTTTTTGAGGTTGGATATTTTAGCACCCAGCCGTGTTTTACCTTGCACAATCACCCGGTATTTCTTGTTTGAGCATATCAGAGATCGATAATATGGCGACCTTTATTTGTTGGTCCTTAGGGACACAGTGCGGCACGTGGGTGCCAAGGAAATTACCTTTGGGGATGACGGAGTTTTGAGGATGCATGGTCGTGTGTGTGCCTAATATTGTTGGGATTCGTGAGTTGATTCTTGAGGAAGCTCACAGTTCTCGGTATTCTATTCACCCGGGCATCGCCAAGATGTACCAAGACCTGAAGCAGCATTATTGGCGGAGGAGGATGAAAAAGGACATAGTTGCTTATGTAGCTCGATGCCTAAATTGTCAGCAGGTGAAGTACGAGCATCAGAGACCCGGTGGTTTGCTTCAGCAGATAGAGATTCCTGAGTGGAAGTGGGAGCGTATCACTATGGACTTTGTTGTTGGACTAGCACAGACTCAGAGGAAGTTCGATGCCGTTTGGGTCATTTTGGATAGGCTGACTAAGTCAGCACACTTCATTTCTGTGGCAGTTATCTATTCTTGGGAGCAGTTGGTAGAGATTAATATTCGCGAGATCATTCGTATTCACGGTGATCCCGTGTCTATCATTTCTGATCGAGGTACACAGTTTACCTATCACTTCTAGAGGGCAGTATAGTGTGATTTGGGTACGCAGGTTGAGTGGAGCACAATATTTCATCCTCAGACAGACGGACAATCCGAGCGTACTATTCAGATCTTGGAGGATATGCTTCGCACATATGTTATAGACTTTGGAGGATCGTGGGATCAGTTATTTCCCCTTGCAGAGTTTTCCTACAATAATAGCTACCAATCGAGCATTCAGATGGTTCGCTAAGAGGCATTATATGGTAGACGGTGCGACTCTCCAGTTGGGTGGTTTGAGCCGGGGAGGCTCGGTTATTGGGTACAGATCTAGTATAGGAGGCCTTGGACAAGGTCAAGATTATACAGGATCGACTCTGCACAGCTCATTCCAGGCAAAAGAGTTCTCTCGATCGTAGAGTTCGAGATGTGGTATTCATGGTCGGGTAGAGGGTTTGCTTCGGATATCACCTATGAAGGGTGTCATGAGGTTTGGGAAAAAGATCAAGTTGAGCCCTATATATATGGGGCCTTTTGAGATTCTCGAGAGAGTGTGAGAGGTAGCTTGTATGCTTGCATTGCCTCCGGGGTTATCAGCAGTTCATCCAGCGTTCCATGTGTCCATGCTCCGGAAGTATCATGGTGACCTGTCCCACGTGTTAGATTTCAGCTCTGTCCAGTTGGCCAAGGATTTGACTTATGAGGAGGAGCCAGTGGCTATTCTAGCCCGGAAGGTTCATTAGTTGATATCAAAAAGTTATCCTTCAGTTCGAGTGCAGTAGAGAGGTCAGCCCGCTGAGGCAGCTACTTTGGAGTCCGAGTCAGACATGCGGAGTAGATATCCCCACCTATTCACTAGTTCAGGTACTTTTTTATGTCCATTAGAGGACGAACAATTGTTTTAGAGGTGGAGAATGTGATGAACCAAAAGGTCATCTTGTGTTTTAGAGCTTGATTTCGCGCTCTTTAGCCTTAAAATCTCATTTTTACCCTCCTCAATTTGTGTGCACAGTTCGGGTGTGTTTCCGGAAGGCTTTTATGTTGAAAATGATGAAAATAATAATTTTTGCCTTAAAAAAGTTGATTTTAGTTGACTCCGTCAACGTTTTGGGTAGACGGACCCGGACCCATATTTTGACGGTCCTGGTGGGTCCGTAGTGAAATACGGGACCTGGGCGTATGCCCGGAATTGAATTTCGAGGTCCCTAGCTCGAGATATGAATTTTGTTTGTTAAAAACGGAAAGACTGAAAATCTAATAGTTTTAAGAATTTGGTTAATATATGATCTTGTTGGTATCGGGTCCGTATCTTGGTTCCGGAGCCCCGTACAGGTCCATTATAATATTTTAGACTTATATGTGAAATTTGGTGAGAAACAAAGTTAGTTTGACGTGATTCTGACGTCCGGTTGTGAAAATAGAGGTTTTGAAACTTTCTTTCAACTTGGTGCTAGATCTGTGGTTCTAGGTGTTATTTTGGCGATTTGATCGCACGAGCAAGATCGTATGATATTTTAGGACTTGTGTGCATTTTTGGTTTGGAGCCCCGAGGCCCGGGTGAGTTTCAGATAGGCTACCGGATGTTTTGAACTTGGGAAAAATCTGGTTTTGCTGCAGTCAGTATTTCTGGTTTTCTTCTTCTCGCGAAGCTACTCTCGCGAACACGAAGTGTAAGCTGGGCTGGGGGTGGGGTTTTTCAACGCGAACGCGAGGCCATGGTCTCGAACGTGGAGCACTGGTGGGGTTTTCTCTTCGCGAACGTGACCGGCATCACCCGAACGCATAGAAGGTTCTACCCGAACGCGAGCCAAGGCTTGCGAACGTGATGGACAGGGGGGACAGACCATCGCGAACGCGTACAACCTTTCGCGAACGTGTAGGCCTTCTGGATCGCTACCCTTTGCGAATGCGGCAGGCCCTTCGCGAACGTGAAGAAGGCCTGCCCAGTGATTTAAAAACAGAACTAAAAACGGGATTTGACCATTCTTTCTAAAATTTCAATACTAGAAGACCAAGAGGCCATTTTCAAAAGATAATTTCTTCCCCAAAGTGTTGGTAAGTGATTCCAAACCATTTTCCTTCAATTACCCATTGCATTTCATGAAATTTCAACCTAAAATCTAGGGTGTTCATGGTAGAAATTAGGGATTTTTGAAGAATTGAGGGTTTTTTTTGCAAATTTGGGGATTTAGACCTCGATTTGGGGTCGGTTTCCAAAACTAATTACATATTCGGGCTCGGGGGTGAATGAGTTTTGGTCCGAACCTCGAGTTTTGACCAAGTGGGTCCAAGGTCGATTTTTGACTTTTTGGGGGAAAGTTTGGGAAACCTAAATTTATATTTTGAAATTGATTTCTTTAACAATATTTGATATTATTAAGTTAATTATGGCTATATACCAGTGGTTGAGATGGAAACTAGAGGAAAAGCGGTAATTGAGCAGTGAGTGGCATGTGGATCGAGGTAAGTGTTGTGTCTAACCTTGACTTGAGGGCAATAGGAACTCTCGGACTATGTGATCATGTGAAATCCATGTGAGCGGCGTATATGCGAGGTGACGAGTGATTATACATCGCCAAATTATTTGTTTTCCCTGATTTACTGCTTTGCTTTAATTGTTTTCTTCCTTGTCTTAATTGTTATATTCTCTAAATGCTTTTCATGCTTAATTGCTACGTGTTAATCAACATCTTCTCCTGTTAACGATGTTAGATCTACCCATAGGTCCCCTAATCCCTTCTATTTGCTTAATTCGACTTGTTTGCACCTTCTTATTGTAAATTGTTGGGTTGGTCTCGCTGTATAGTATTATCTGAGTAGAAATTACCTTGATCAAGGTTTCCTTTTCTTGGTTCAGTTCGGTATTTATTTATCGTAAAGGCCTTATGATTTAGATTGTTAATTGACTATGTACATTGAGTGTTGGTACTGATATGGTCGGATCGGGCTGCACGTCGCAACATGAGGAATAAGGGAGGTTTCATATGGTGGAATACGGGTGAATATATTTATACGGTGGGATCAGGTTGCACGCCGCAACAGGTGGAATAATGGTGGATTGATATGGTGAAATAAGGGCAAATTATCATATTGATGTTGATATATGATGGTATCGGGTTGCGTGCCACAACATATATTTATATTATTTACTGTTATTGTTATTGTACGATGGAATAAGGGAGGACTTTGTGTTGTCTGATGGGATCGGGTTACGCGCCGCAACAAAACTATATGTTTCTATTTCTTGAGTTGCATTTCTTTTCGGTATTTCTTTCATTATTTGATATAGTAAGGATTGGTAACTCTGGAAGACACTGGTTCACTCTAGAGGCTGTGGTTGTCATTTCCAATTGGATCTTTGGTTCTGTTAAGTATTTCTAGTATTCTGTCATTTTATATAATATATACAGGTTCTTGTATAGGTTCCCCGCCTTAGCCTCGTCACTACCTCGTCGAGGTTAGGCTCGGCACTTACCAGTACATGGGGTCGGTTGTACTGATACTACACTCTGCATGTTGTGCAGATTTTTGAGACGATCCCAGCGATGGTCATTAGTGAACTCGGGTCGGATATTTGCGGAGACTTGAGGTACGGTTGTTCAGCGCCCGCTACTCCTGGAGTCCCAATCCTATTTTCTTTTAGTTGTACAACTTCATTCAGACATCTTTATACTTATTTCATACCTTTATGTGTATTAGTTTAGAAGCTCGTATCTTGTGACACCAGATTCAGGGAATTATAATAGTCGATTGGCTATTTAATTTCCGCTTTTGTACTTAGAACATATCTGTTATTTTAGTTCGTTATTAATGTTATTGTTAAAGCTTTTAAAAGAAGTAAAATGTTCTAACGTTAGCTTGCTTGGCAAGTGAAATGTTAGGCGCCATCACGATCCCGACGATGAGAATTTTGGGCCAGGACAATATATTGCACGAGTTAGAACAATATTCAACTAGTAGTTTCATTGTTGAACAATCCACTTTTGAAAATCATTTTTTGGATTTTCGGGTTCTTCTCATTTTCAAAAGAGAAGGTTGTTGACTTTCCAAATCTGTCTTAGTTTCAAATCTTCATGAAGATCGTTAGTAAGAGTAAAACTAAAGTTGGATAATAGAAGTGGCTAACAATTAGAATTAATTACTACTAAGTTGTAGCACCTTGATTTTTACCTACGTCTTTAGGGCTTGCCTAGGTTATTATTATAGCTCAAAGAAATGAGGTAAAACATTCAATCAATATCGTTATTGTTGATACACATAAGAATAACAATAAACTTATAAGAGCTGTGAAAGAAAAGGAATGAACTCATAATTTTGGGCCTAAAAGAGATTAGGCCCAACGGACAACGATAACAAACAACAACAACTCTGATGATTCCAAGGTTCATGCAAGCACTTGGACCTGAGTTCTTTTAGAACTCGACAAGGCCCAACCCAGACACATGCGAAAAGAAAGAAATAAGGTTACTAGATATATGGACCAATGTGGTACTTAAACATAAGTAACACCAATATAATCCCAAGAAAGAATTGTGATAATCAATAACAATTAGGAATGCAAATTAATGTGAAGTCACATAGAGTAAAGCAATTTACAGTGAAACCTTTGTTTCATGGAGATCATTTTATCTTCCTCAACCATGTTCTGATAATGTTTTAGTCTTTGTCCATTAACTTTGAACTTGTGGGCTCCATCTTCCAAAGTAATCTCTACAGCTCCAGTTGGATGTGTCTCTGTCATACGAAATGGTCCCGAGCATATCGACTTTAGCTTGCCTGGAAACAACCTCAATCTTGAGTTGTACAACAACACCATATCTCCAGGTTTAGAGTTCCGCTCAATAATGTTCTTGTCGTGCATCATCTTCATTCACTCCTTATGTATTCTTGCACTCTCAAAAGCCTGGTAGCAAAACTCATCAAGTTGGTGCAACTCAGTGACTCTGCTTGTACCCGCTTCTTCCATGTCGAGATTCAACTGCCTTAGTGCCCACCAGACCCTATGCTCCAACTCCACTGGTAGATGACATGCCTTCCTAAACACCAATTTGTACGGTGACATACCAATCGGAGTTTTGAAAGCGGTCCGGTAACCCCAGAGTGCATCATCTAATTTTCTCGCCCAATCTGTCCTTGTGGAATTCAGTGTCTTTGTCCAAATGCTCTTTATTTCTCTATTCAACACTTCCACCTGCCCACTCGTTTGCGGATGATAAGGTGTGGCAACTCTGTGGCGTACACCATGCTTTTCTAACAGCTTGGCAAAGGCGCAATTACAGAAGTGCGTGCCTCCGTCACTAATTATTACCCTTGGGGTGCCAAATCAGGTGAATATGTTCTTTCTCAAAAAACCAATTACTCCCTTTGCATCATTTGTAGGGAGCGATGCAGCCTCCACCAATTTTGACACGTAGTCCACCGCTACGAGTATCTACTTATTGCCATATGATCTGACGAAAGGCCACATGAAGTCGACTCCCCAGATTTCAAACACTTCTACCTCTTGAATTAGGTTCATAGGAATCTCATGTCGGCGGGAAATATTCTCGGTTTGTTGGCATTCATCACACCCCATCACCCATAAGTGTGCATCTTTGAACAACGTCTACCAGTAGAAGCCCGACTCTAGAACTTTCGCAGCTGTCCTTATTCCCCTGAAATGGCCACCATATGGTGATGCGTGGCAAGCCTGCAAAATAGAAGATTGGTCTATCTCGGGGATACATCACCGAATTATGTTATCAACACAAATCCTGAACAGATAAGGCTCATCCCAATAATACATGCGGCAATCATGAAAAAACTTTTTCTTTTGGATAGAGGAAAGGTCATAAGGGACAATACCGCTAGCTAGGTAGTTTTCAATGTCTGCATACCATGGCGCCTCCTCCATTGACACTGCTAGAAATTGTTCATCTGGTAATGTCTCAGTTATATCTTCTACCTTTACTTTATTTTCAGCTCCCTCCAACCTTGACATGTGGTCTGCCACTTGGTTCTTCTCCCCTTTTCTATCGTGGATCTCCAAATCGAATTCTTGTAGCTAAAGAACCCAACGGATCAAGCGTGGCTTTGACTCCTTCTTTGCTATCAAGTACCCCATTGCTTCATGGTCAGTATAAACAATCACTTTTGAACCAATCAAATAAGACCTGAATTTGTCGAATGCAAACACCACAACCAACATCTCTTTCTCAGTCATGGTATAATTGAGTTGTGCATCGTTTAGCGTTCTGCTTGCATAGTAAATTGGGTGCACCAATTTGTCCTTTCGCTGCCCCAAGACTGCTCCTATAGCATAGTCACTCGCGTCACACATGAGCTTGAATAGTTGCTCCCAGTTGGGCGCAACGTTTATTGGTGCAATCACCAGTCTCTTCTTCAACTCCTCAAATGCTAACCTGCAATCATCAGAGAAAACAAAGGAATGATCCTTCTCAAGGAGTTTACATAAGGGGTTAGCAATTTTAGAGAAATCTTATAAATCCCCTGTAGAAGCCGGCGTGCCCAAGGAAACTTCTCATTGCCTTGACCGAAGTGGGCGGTGGCAACTTCTCAATCACGTCAACCTTAGCATGGTCAACCTCAATACCTTTACTAGACGCTCGATTCCCCAACACTATACCTTCTTGTACCCTGAAATGACACTTCTCCCAGTTCAGCTCTAAATTTGTCTCCACACACCTTTTTAACACTCTTCTTAAATTGTGAAGACAGCCTTCGAATGAATCCCCCACCATTGTGAAATCATCCATAAAGACTTCCATAATACCTTCAATCATATCAGTGAAAATGGCTAACATAAACCTCTGAAATGTTGCCAGTGCATTGCATAGGTCAAACGGCATTCTCCGAAAGGCAAAGATTCCATATGGACAAGTAAAGGATGTTTTCTCTCTATCTTCAGGGGCTATTAAAATCTGATTATACCCCGAATATCCATCCAAAAAGTAGAAGTGAGACCGCCCAGCCAACCTATCCAACATTTGGTCAATGAATGGCAAGGGTAAATGGTCTTTCCAGGTGGCTGTGTTCAGTTTTCTATAATCCATTCCAATTCGCCAACCCGTGACTGTACGAGTCGAGATCAACTCGTTATTCTCATTTTGCACGGCCGTCAGTCCACCCTTCTTTGGCACACACTGAACTGGGTTGACCCTGTTACTCTCAGAGATGCGAAACATGATACCCGTATCTAACCACTTGATCACTTCTTTCTTTACCACTTCTTTCATATTCGGGTTCAGCCTTCTTTGATGTTCTATGGAAGGTTTGTGCCCATCTTCTAGTATAATCTTATGCATACAAATGCCAGGCTAATACCCTTGATTTATACAATGGTCCAGCCAATTGTAGTCTTGCATTCCATTAACACCTGCAAAAGTTGTTCTGCCTGCACATCTAACAAACTAGATGAGATAATAACAGGTAAAGTGGAATTAGGTCCCAAAGAAGGCATACCTGAGGAGAGACGACAACGGTTTTAGATCCAACTGTGTGGCTCCTTAATTGATGGCTTAACATGAGGTGTTTTTCTTTATTTAAGTGTAAGGGCTCGAATTCGAGCTCTCTTTTCCAGTACCCTCGCCCTTCAAGGGACAAAACCCACTCTGCCAAGTCCTCACCATCCATTTCTTCTAAGTTCATGATGCATTCTGCTAGAGGGTCTTTTGCTTTTAGAGTCTCATCTTCCTCCTCCAAAATCACATTCACAGCCTCTATCAGAGAGAAATTAGCAAACTCACTGGGTCACCGCATATATTTCTGCCCATTGAACGTTATGTCTTCATCGTTTAGTATCATCTTTAGCTCCTCAGTTTCACAATCAATTAGAGCCCTCCCAATGGCCTTCCCAAAATTATGGGGATATCCTCGTCAACCCGGTAGTCCATAATGATAAAATACGCCAGAAACACGAACTTTCCAACCTGCACCAACACATCATCAAGTATACCTGAGGGCCCCTTCACTTTCGGTCAGCTAGCTGTAGTAGCATGGATGTGGGTCTTGCTCTCCCAATGCCTAACCTTTTGTAAATAGCCAAGAGCATCAGGTTTATGCTCGCCCCCAAATCACAAAGTGCCTTAGCAAACGCATAGTTGCCTAGTGTGCATGGAATTGTGAAACTCCTTGGGTCAGACAGCTTCTCCGCTATGGATCTAGTCACAACAGCACTACATGTCTGAGTCACTGTGATCATGGCCAAGTCTTGAAAGTCGAACTTACGGGACATAAAGTCCTTCATCATTTTAGCATAACCAAGCATTTCCGTCAAGGTGTCAATCAATGGAATGTTAACCTGGATTTGCTTCAATATCTCCATAAATTTCTCATACTACTCATCTTTCTAATATTTGTACAATCTTTGGGGGAAGGGTGTTGGAAGCCGTTTTTTTCCTGTGGTTTGAGTTTGAACCTGCTCGGGCTTTGTTTCAACTGCCTTCTCTTTCACTAACTTAGTTTCCTCTGCAATTTCTTTTTCTTTGATAGATTCAGCTGGTGCATATTGTACCGTCACCTCTGCTAATTCTGTTGAATCATCTATATCAATTAGTACTAGCACAAGTGTTTCAGTTGGTCGGCTTCCGCGAGCAATTTCTTGATTTAGATCAAGATCTCTGCCATTTCTTAAACTCACCGCCATAAGCTGCTTCGGGCCATGTTCTTTAGGATTGATTTGTGTGTCTTCAGGTAGTGTCCCTTGAGGATGACTGTTTAGAGCCATAGAGATCTTCCCTAACTGTATCTCAATACCTTTTATCGCGGATTGATGTGAGTCCACTCTCTCTTGCATTTTTCCAGTGGACCCAATTAGTTGTTGCAGCACTTTGTTGTTGATGTCCAACATTCCCTTAAGTTCAGCAAACCCATCCTCTTGTCATATACTTTGTTGTTGTTGGGGCTGTTGATTAGTTAGCTGCTGATTTTGCTGATTGTAGCCCTGTTGTCTTTGGTATGGCACAACTTGACCCTGTGGTCTCATGGCTCCAGGATTGTTACCATTATTTTACTGCTGTTGTGCTGGTCGATACTGCTGCCCCCAATTCTGACCACCTTGTCGCTGATAATCCCCTATTAGTCGTGTCAACTATGTGTACATGATGCTTCTGGCCTGATTCATCAATCTTTTCTGTGTCATCAGAGTGGCCATATTTTAAGCTATGGAGTTGTTTGGATCCAAATCCACTGAGTGAACAACAAGAGCGATCGTAGAGTCTCTTGTCATCCATCCTGAGTTTTGAGCGATTTTGTCGAGTAAAATCTTGCACCCTATGAATGATTTTCTCAAAAAGGCTCCTCCTGCTGAAGCATCAACATTGGCCTTCAAGTTGTCTTCCAATCCCATGTATAACCTTTGCCCCAACATCTGATATGGAATCCCATGATGAGGACACTTACGAGCATACCTTTGAACCTTTCCCACGTTTCTTGTAGTGTCTCTGTTGGTCTCTGCCTGAAGCTAAATATCTCGTCAACTTGTTTGGTAGTCTTATTGGGTGGGTAGAACTTGTTCAAAAATTGCTTGACTAATTCCTCCCAAGTATTGATGGAATTTATGGGGAGTGAATTGAGCTAAGTCTGAGCCTCTCCTGTCACCGAGAATGGAAACAACAACAACCTTATTGCTTCCGGTGTCACATTTTGTTGCCTTTGTGTGACACATATCGACAGGAAATTTTTCAGATGCTGCTGAGGATCTTCGATGTAAGAGGCTGAGAACAGTCCCTTGTTCTGCAACAAATGTAGCATGTTGTTCGTGATTTGGAATGATACCGCTTGTATCTGAGGGACTGCAATTGTTGTTGCCAGATTTTCGGCAATGGATTGTGCCCAATCATATGATGTTGTTTCTGGTACAAGAGGCACCACACCCAGATTGTTTAGTTCATTCGCATTGTTTCTGTTGTTGATTAGATTTGCTATTTCGTCAGCCATGTCTGGTTTGATTTGTTCTATCAATTTTTGTTGGTGTTTGCTTTTCTTGTTTGCACTATTTAGTGCCATGAAAACTTTCTCAGGATCTGATAACGCTTCGAGTAATTCACCAGTTCTTGAGGAGTTCCTAGGCATGCACCTGTAACACCCAAGACTACAAACGTTAGAAAATCGATGTATTTAGTGTAGGATGAAGAAAATTGACTACACTAAGAATTATAGCTTTTCTTTTGCTGCAATTAATAACACCGTTAAATCCCCAGCAACGGCGCCAAAATTTGATCACGCCCATCAATGCCTTATAAAAAGGACTAAGCGATCGTTGCAAATATAAGCCAGTTTACAAGTCAGGAGTCGAATCCCACAGGGGATTAACGTACTAATCACAACTTTTACTTCCGCAAGAATCCAGATAACCAATTTCCAACAAGATTGAATAATAACTTGAGTGTTTACTACCTAATGACAAGGTAATTAAAACTATAATTCTATTACTAACAAAGCAATTATTTTAGACAAGATTAGGAAAAATCTAGAGTTACGACTTCCCCCCGGATCGGAATCCTCCATGCTATGTTTGCTACAAATTCGCCTAAACACTCTCTACCGATTATGAGCACTTTAGGTGTCGTACTTCTCTTTCGAGTAAATACAATACTTTACTAAATATATTCTTCTGAATTACGCTAGCTAGCACTAATTTTCCGCTCACTATAATCGCACCAAGGTTTTGTTATTCTTAAACCCACCTTTAAACCCTCTGTATTTATCCCTCATTAGGAGTGATGTTATTCAACAACTACCTAAACATGTACCATTTTCCAAGTAATACACATTAAATAGGCACAACCGATTGAGGGCCCTTCAATCGACCACAATAAACACGTAGTTCAATAACTAGAGAAAAGATTTAATGGAAAATTTATATCAAACACAACAAAGATACATCCTCTAAGAGCTTCCATCAAACCCTAGAACAAAGAATTTAGCTACCCATAATTGTTTTCACAATCACATCATAAGAATTCATCATCAATGATAAACAAGGGAGAAAGAAAGATAAAATTCATTTTCGAATCTTCCGTCTCGCTCCTTGCCTGTTCTTGCCTTCAAAGTTCTTCTAAAAATAGAGATACCCTCTTTTTGGGCGAGTTGGGCTTCATATAGGTCAAGGTTGGTCACCTTTGAAATTACAAAATTAGCCTTGGAATATTTTTCTCGGAAGCAGGTGCCCGGCCGCGCATCTAGCCGTGCACTTTGGCCAGTTTCTGCCTGACATGCGCGGCCGCGCACCAACCGCGTGCCAGGAGCATTTTTTGCAGCCTTTTTCGTTTCTTCTTTTTAATCTCGCTAACCTCCTTCGATCTTCAAATGGGTTCCTAATTTATTCCATAAGCTTTTAATTGGCCTTCAATACTCCATATTAGCTCCAAAACACTCTTTAACGTCATCATAACCCAGGATTGCTCCTACAAAGCATAAAGTTCTCAATTAGAGTTTTTTATTATCATTTAACACTCAAACATCAATAAAGTGCATCCAAGTTAGAGTGCAAATAGTGGCTAAACCACATAATTATAACCTACTATCATTGGGCTATCATTTCACATTCATTATTGAGTTGATAAGACAAGGATTCTATTTAACCATCTAATTTGAATCACGTTGTAAAAACTCTATTACGAGTGTAACGATTCGACTGGTTGTATTGAGCACTTGCACTTTGCTCGGTAGTTTGAGGGCATGAGTAGCTCTGTATTATGTATTATGACTTGTGTGAATCGTCGACTTTGGTTTCTGGTTATTCCGAATTAATTTGGAAGGATGAATTTCATGATTGAAGCTTTAAGTTGGAAGAGTTGAACAAGTTTGTCTTGTTTAGTATTTGACCTCGGATTGAAGTTTTGATGGTTCCGTTAGGTCCGGATGGTGAATTTGGACTAGGGCATATGCGTTGATTTGCATTTGGATGTTTCTAGAAGGTTTCGATGCTAATTGGTGAAAGTGGAAATTTGAAGGTTTAGAAAGTTCATAAGATGACCGAGAGTTGACCTTGATGACATCGGATTCGGATTGTGGTTCCGGGAATCAGAATAGCTTGTTATGTCATTTGGGTCTTGTGTGCAAAATTTGAGTTCATTCCAGGTTAATTTGATATGTTTCGGTGCGAGTATTAGAAGTTGAAGATTCAAAGTTCATTAAGTTCTATTTGAGGTGTGATTCATCATTTTGATGTTGTTATGTGTTATTTGAGACTTCGAGTAAGTTTGTATTGTGTTTAAGACTTGTTGGTATGTTTGGATTAGGTTCCTGGGGACCTCGGGTGTGTTTCAGGTGAGTTTTGAACAAGTTTGGGCATTTCGGCACTTTGACGATGTTCTGGAGCGGGTGAAGTGCGGAGGGCACATTTTGGAGTGCTGAGGCAAAGCCTCATGTGCGGACCGCAGAAATCCTCCTGCGGCCGCAGAAAGGAGAATTTCCATGTTGATGGTCTGATTTCGGAAGCTTATATCTTTTAATCTGTAAAGAATTAGGAGATGATTCAAAAACAAAAATTGTACCCCTTTGAGTCTAGTTTTTAGAGATATAAATCATTCATCATTTTCACATTTGTACCGAAAGTTATGGCTAATTTACCGACGTCTGGTACTGCAGTCACTACTGAAGTGCGACCGCACAATTTAGATTGCGGTCGTGCAACATGGAATGTGCGGACCGCACAAAACAAATGTGCGGTCAGCACAATGGGAGATCAGATTTTTGTACTTTATAAACGAGGGTTAGAATATTATATCATATTTGGACTTTGGGAGCTCGGTTTGTGGCGCTTTTTCGTGGGTTTTACAAGAAACTCATCATGGTAAGTGGTTCTATCTCGAATTTGGTTAATATACATGAATATATCATTGTTTTCATCATTTAATTAGTATTTTGAGATGGAAATTTGGAGAAAATTACAGAAACTTCATAAACTATAATTTGAGGATTTGAAAGTCGAGTTGTGATGATATTTGACTAATTTTGGTATGGTTGGACTCATGGTTGAATGGTTGTTCGGATTTTAGGACTTTTACCAAATTATGAGGCATGGGCCCGAGGGTTGACTTTTTGACTTTTGATTAAGGACTTAGTATTTTCTTATGGAATTGATTCCTTTAGCTCGTGTTGATTGTATCAAATTGTTTGTCGCTAGATTCGAGGAATTCAGAGGCCATTTCGCGAGGCAAGGGCATGATGGAGTAGAGATTTGAACGGTTCGAGGTAAGTAATACTTATATACTTGGTGTTGAAGGTTGATGATTTGATTTCGGAAGCTTATTATTTTAATCTATAAAGAATTAGGAGATGATTCAAAAACAAAAATTGTAGCCCTTTGAGTCTAGTTTTTAGAAAGATAAATCATTCATCATTTTCACATTTGTACCGAAAGTTATGGCTAATTTACTAGAGTCTGGTACTGTAGTCACTACTGAAGTGCGACCGTAGAACCTGGAATGTGTGGACCGCACAAAAAAAATGTGCGGTCAGCACAATGGGAGATCATATTTTTGTATTTTATAAACGAGGGTTAGAATATTATTTCATATTTGGACTTTGGGAGCTCGATTTGTGGCAATTTTTCATGGGTTTTACAAGAAACTCATCGTGGTAAGTGGTTCTATCTCGAATTTGGTTAATATACATGAATATATCATTGTTTTCATCATTTAATTATTATTTTGAGATGGAAATTTTGGGAAAATTACAGAAACTTCATAAACTATAATTTGAGGATTTGAAGGTCGAGTTGTGATCATATTTGACTAATTTGGGTATGGTTGGACTCGTGGTTGAACGGGTGTTCGGATTTTAGGGCTTTTACCAAATTACGAGGCGTGGGCCCGAGTGTTGACTTTTTGACTTTTGATTAAGGACTTAGTATTTTCTTATGGAATTGATTCCTTTAGCTCCTGTTGATTGTATCAAATTGTTTGTGGCTATATTCGAGCCATTCGGAGGCCATTTCGCGAGGCAAGGGCGTGATGGAGTAGAGATTTGCACGGTTCGAGGTAAGTAATACTTATAAACTTGGTGTTGAAGGTATGAAACCCCGAATTACGTGCTATGTGATTGATTTTCAGGTGACGCGCATACTAGGTGACATGCGTGTGGGCGGGCACCGTGGTGACTGTGATTTATTTGATACCATGGAATTGTGTAGCTACCTTGTCTAAGCGTTTTTACTATACTCTATGTGTTAGAGCACTTGATCTGTAATTTATGCTAGAAATCGTATGTAGGCTATATGATGGCTCTATCGGGACCAACAATGGTCATTCTTTACTGTTGAGTTATTTGTTTAATTGCAGTTATGTACTCAATCGTATTCATCATTACATATCATATCTCAATATCTCTTATTGTATATTGTCGCATCTCATATGGCATGAGTGTTATGAGCCAGAGAGACTGGAGAGATTGATGACTGAGTGAGGTCGAGGGCCTGATTGTGAAGATATTGATACAATAGCATGTGAATTGTCCGTGGAGCGCGTGAGTTGTCTGTGCGGATCCAGATATTGCTATTATAGCACGTGAGTTGTCTGTGCATCACTTGAGTTGTCCATGCAGCACATGAGTTGTCCGTGCAAATCCAGATATTGATACAATAGCACGTAGGGGTATTCATCGGTCGGTACGGTACGGTACGGTATTTAGATATTTTTGTTCAGTATTTTCGGTATTCGGTTTCGTAAAATACTATACCAATACCGTACCTAATTAAATTCGGTATGGTTCGGTTTTTTTCCTTTCGATTTCAGTTTATTCGGTTCGGTTACTTCAGTTTATTCGGTTTGAATATGAACTAGTACATAGAGTCATAGACGACAATATCTTAATTAAAGTACTCAAAAATACAAAACTAAAAATATTTGTTGGCAAAAGTTTTGTCAAAAACCAACAAATACCGACCTAGAGAGAGAAAACTTAGAGAAACGTCTGGTTACTTGCTTATAGTTGATTGATAAACTTAGAGAATAAAGGAAAGTAAAATTTTAGATTTCTTATATTTATGTTATAATTAATAAAATATATATTGTGTAATATAATATACATTTCGATATGGTATCAATATTTCAGTATTTCATTTTAAAATAACGAATACCATACCTAATACAAAAAAAAAATTAAATCATAAACCAAAAACCATATCGAATACTAAATACAACTTTTTTTTTTGTTTCGGTATGGTAATTTGGTATTTTTCAAATTATGCACAAACCTGATAGCACGTGAGTTGTCCGTGCAACATGTGAGTTGTTCATGCGGATCCAGATATTGATACTATAGCACATGAGTTAACCGTGCGGATTATAGCGCTTGGGATGAAGGAGACCCTCCGGAGTCTGCATACCCTCAACGAGCGCAGTTGCTAGCAGTTATTATGTTTGGGCTGGATTTGCCCTGTACAGTACTGAGTGACTGAGTGTGCTGAGTGTTGAGTATGATGAGTGAGAATACGAGACAGTGAGATTGAGTACTCCGAGAGTGTGAGTACATGAATTCATCATTGAGATGCATTACATTTGACATGCGTACTTCATATACATGCATAGAGATGCATTACCTCATGCTACCCGATATTGCTGACATTTATGATTTCAGATATATATAGACATGTAGGCATAAAGATGTATTTTACTAATGCTATCTTAAAATGAAATATCTTGTTTATGGTTGAAAGTTTTTTTTAGGGAAAATCACAATTTTCAAACTTATTCATATATTTTTGAGGTTTTCGATGAAAGATCTGGGATATACTATTATATTTGAAAAGCATGCATATTTTCTGTAACTGTGAACCAACTGAATTATTTCTTGTATCATCTTTATCATATTGTTATGAACTGTTGTTGGTCATTGAAGTTGTACCATGGCCCTTGTCCCATATCGTCACTACTTTCAACCTAAGGTTAGGTTTGTTACTTATTTAGTACATAGGGTCGATTGTACTCATACTACACTTCTGCACCTTGCGTGCAGATGTTGGATGCTAATGTTGTTGGGGGGGAGCTGGATTTGAAGATGTACCTGCATTCCGGTCATAGAGGCCTCTTGATCTTGGTAGCTTTAGAATTTTACTCTGTTCATGTATAGTTCAAACAAATGATGTACTTTATTTCATATCAGCTTTGTAAATTTTAAATCTTAGAAGCTCATGATTTGTACTACCAATCCTTAGGAAGTTGTATAAAATTCAGTTATCTCATCTTTGATTCACATCGGTGTTATTATATTATGTTATTTTGTTAATCGGCTTACCTAGTGGGTTGGGTTAGGTGCCATCACGACGGTATAAATTGTTGGGTCCAGACAAGTTGGTATCAGAGCTCTAGGTTCATAGGTTCTACAAGTCATGAGCAAGTGTCTAGTAGAGTCTTGCAGATTAGTATGATGACGTCCATATCTATCTTCGATAGGCTACATGGAATTTAGGATAAACTTACCATCTTTCTTTCCTTATCGTGCGACATTAATTCAACTTGAAGCGTAACTCTTTGAATACCTTCCGCGCATTTGTGTGCGCATGTGCACGCTCTGTATCAGCTATACATCGATGGCTTGTGATTCTATGTATGAGGTGTATGATGTGATTTCTGTGTGTTGACGATGGGCGAGTCTGGAGGACTTGAGGGCGGTTTATGATTGTAGCTTGAGCACGGTAATTTCGATTGTGTGAGCACGTCATTTTGGACTTATATGTCCGGCAGTGTCCCTTTAAGGAGAATTTGTGGCTCGATGAATGGCTAAATGACTATATGATGAGTATGATGTGACTACGAGACGTGTTCAGATTTGAATATGATGAGAAAAGTTTGCTTGAGATGTAAAAAAGGCTATTGGGTGCTTGATGTATGTCTCGCGTTGTGGGTGTGTTGCAGGATCTTTCATGTTGTTTAATTGTGGAACGAAGTAGATTTTTATGTCTTGTAGATGAGTTCAAAATCAGGAAGATTAAGTGATTGCGCAGTAGTTGTGGCTGTGAAAGGGTATAGAGAGATGTCAGTTTGAGGCTAAGTAGGTAGGTTATCACCTGCGGGGTAATCTACAATTGTGTTATCCTTATGATGTTGTGTGGAGGCTTTCTTTTCTACCAGTGGGTAAAGGCTTTGTGTTGCATGAGCTTGTGAAGAATTTAGTTGAATCTCACTACAGTATTATGGCAGTAATAAAGTATGAGAATTGTGAGTTATTAGATGTTTTTTTCCATGGCTTTGATCCAAGTGGGAGACTCTGCTATCGACGAGTTTATTGCACAGTTATGTGTTGTACTGGTTTCTATTTGAGGCATACTTGTGAATCAGATATGACTAGAAGAGGTAGAGATCGAAGATGACTCGAGTAAAGGAATTTCTGGATATGGGTTATGTTACACTATATGGGTATATGGGAATCATGGAATGATTGAATAGTTATTCGTGAAGGATATAATGTGCATGGAGTAGGAATTTGCATGGTTGCGTTAAGGTGGGGTTACTTCTTTGGGTGTCGTCGTGCTAATGGGGCACATGTCATTTGGCCTGTTTGGGCGGTGCAATTGAGATGTGAGCAGAGTGGATGACTCTCGAGAAGGTTCTAATGGGTTCAAGATCTATATGTAGAAATTAAGAGTTTTTAGAAATTGTATATGGCTAGAACTTGCGATTTACATTGGATGGTGTTGGGACTCGTGATATTTCTATATAATTATGGATTCTACATTTCAGTATCAGGAAGGTGAAGTTAATGGCTTTAGATTCACAGAAGGCCATTTTAGAGTGAGTGTCTCTATTGTGGCACTTTTGGAGAGCTTAAGAGGGATACAACGGCTTATGGCTTCAGGGCGTGTAGTGTTATGCTAGGATCTCTTGTGGTGAATTTGGGTAAGGATCGTGGTTTTCTAGCAAGGAGAAGTATCAACTTGAAGTCAATTTAGAAGAAACTCGGAGAAATAGGACAACTTGGTAGTAGGTTGGATCAACGCAGTAATGGTATGATCGGTTCCTTGGGTACTTATGATGTGGTGAGTCTCTACAGGTCTCATGGTAGTACTCTTGGACTTGGCGGCCTGCGTGGCTTGGTTGAATTAAAAAGATTCAGTTTTGATGGATTGGCTATATGCAAATGGTTTTCGAAGAGTTCTCGATGGTTTCTACCATGGTCTAGGATGGATATTTTCCGCCGGCGTGAGGAACATGTTGCGTATTGTGATTTTCTCCTGGATGGGATCAAATGAAAGATTTCTGACTGATCGGGTATGTATTCTACTGGTGACTCAGAGTTGATTATGAGATTCTCGTACTTTTCATACGATAGCATAATAGATGCAGTGTGTTGTGTGGGATTGCGTTTTGCTTGTGCAAGGTCACTGTTCAGTTTTGAAGGAAAGGTCATGAATTCTTAGACAACATTGGCAGTTTTATATGACTAGATGAATGCTATTACTACTTGTTATTGACTGAGAAGGGTGCGCATGTCAGAAGGCGCATTGTGTTGACTTATGGATGCTTCATTGGTATTGCGCTACTCGCTTAGTTGATCGACTGCTGATATTCAGATTTTTGCTATATGGCATGGAGGGCTTATAGAAGTATTTCTAGTGAGGATGATTATGTATGAGAGATGTGTTAGTCATTCGAGTGGTGGAGTTGGGATCGGCTATGGTGATTCAGGTATTTTATGGATTTGGAGACTAAGAATTCTCAAAAGCAGATTGTTTCGTGGCTGCGGGCCGTGAAGATATGGCCAACATTAGCCAGGTGGTAGTATGTGATATGGTTAGGTCATTGTGGACTTTCGGAGGGTTATTTATCTATTTGTGGATGACCAGGTTTTATTTGGGGGCCCATTGATATGCCCCATGAGGATGTGTATTTTACACCAGGTTAGATTTGTTAACTTAGCACTGTCATTGTTGGGGGATGGGGTGTCATTCGGTTAGAGTTGAGCTTGTGTTTTATGTGTTACACTTCTATGCTACAAAAGGTTGAGATTTGTTGGTTAATGCACACCCGATGCGGTTTTGTTTGGGCCTTATAGCGGAATTCGAGCAAAATGGTTATTGGGGTGTTGAATGGTTGATTGCGCCTTGGTTATGGTCTTTTCGGGCTGTGGTATATTGTGTTACTCTCTTCTACATGGTTATGGTCATGCACTCCATATATGTAATGTCGAATTATATATTTAATAATAAAATAAAGTAAAATTTTAGATTTCTTATATTTATGTTACAATTAATAAAATGTGTATTGTGTAATATAATATACATTTCGATACGGTATCGGTATTTCGGTTTAAAATACCAAATACCATACTTTATACTAATTTTTTTAAAACTTAAACCAAAAACCATATCGAATACTGAATACAAAAATTTTCGATTTCGGTACGGTAATTTGGTATTTATCAAATTATGCACAGCCCTGATAGCACGTGAGTTGTCCGTGCGAATCCAGATATTGATACTATAGCAGGTGAGTTATTCGTGCAACACGTGAGTTGTCAGTGCAGATTATAGCTCTTGGACTTAAGGAGCCCCTCCAGAGTCTGCACACCCCAGCGAGAGCAGTTGCTAGCAGTTATTATGTTTGGGCTAGATCAACCCTGTACAGTACTTAGTGAATGAGTGTGCTGAGTGTTGAACATGATGAGTGAGAATACGAGACAATGAGATTGAGTACCCCGAGAGTGTGAGTACATGAGTTCATCATTGAGATGCATTGTATTTGACATGCGTACTTCAGATACATGCATAGAGATGCATTTCCTCATGCTGCCCGATTTTGGTGACATTTATGATTTCACATATATATATATATATATATATATATATATATATATAAACAAGTAGTCATAGAGATGTATTTTTCTCATGCTATCTGAAAATGAAACATCTTGTTTATGGTTGAAAGGTTTTATTTTTTGTTGGAAAAATCACAGTTTTCAAACTTATTCATATATATTTTTAGGTTTTCGATGCAAGGTCTATGATCTACTGTTATATTTGAAAAGCATGCCTATTTTCCGTAACTATGTACCAACTGAATTATTTCTTGTATCATCTTTATCATGTTGTTATGAACTATTGCTGGTTATTGGAGTTGGACTCTGACCCTTGTCCCAGCTCGTCACTACTTTCAACCTAAGGTTCAGTTTGTTACTTATTGAGTACATGAGGTCGGTCGTACTCATACTACACTTCTGCACCTTGCTTGCAGATGTTGGATGCTGATGTTGCTGTGCACGGCGGGAGCTGGATTTGAAGATTTACCTGCGTTCTGGTCATAGGTGACTCTTGATCTTGGTAGCTTTAGAATTTAAATCTGTTTCTGTATAGTTCAAACAGATGATGTACTTTATTTCATATCAGCCTTTTAAGTTTCAAACTTAGAAGCTCATGATTTGTACTACCAGTCCTTGGGGAGTTGTATAAAATTCAGTTATCTCATCTTTGATTCACATTGATGTTATTATATTATGTTATTTTGTTAATTGGCTTACCTAGCGGATTGGGCTAGGTGTCATCACGACGCGTTTGGATTTTTGGAACGTGACAACGAGACCATTCTAGTGCTCCATATCCAATAATCTATTATGAGGCTGAAATTGGACATAAAAAAGATATTTACTATTCCACCACACCTCCAGTATACACAGTAAGCTAGGGGTTCTTGTTCAAGAGAATGAAAAATATTTTCCAAAACTCTTTTTTAACCTTCCCCATCCCTACCAACCTCCACCAACCCACTCCTACATCCCCCACTACCAACCCCACCCCCACCCTAAATAAAAATATTATTAATTGTACTCTTTTTTTAATGTTATATATAGATTTTTTTTCATTACAACAAATGATTATTTTCTTTTTATTTGGGGGGGGGGGGGGGGGGGGAGGAAAAAATTTGGTTTTGG
>ML248538.1:0-10780 GCA_005239495.1 Nicotiana undulata | reverse complement strand
GGGGGGGGGGGGGGGGAGGCAAGGAAACATGTGGACTTGGGGGAAGGGGGTGAGGAGAGTACCATAAAAGTAATTTTCAGCTCTCTAACTACTAGAAAATATTTTCAATTTTTTTTTCCATTCACCAACCAAACAAGGGAAAATAAGTGATAAAACCACTTAATTTTGTCATTTTTCTTGTTTTAATTTATCTTTTGAAAATAAAACTTGCTTATAAAAAAGCTCTTTCTCTCTCGGCGCACGTTAAGTGCCTCTAACCTGTGCCTCGTCAGAAATGGGAGGAAGGGGACGATCCAGGAAGAATACGATCAAAATCACTGATATCAGTGATAGGGATCAAGGAAAGCAAGCAGGGAAAGCCAAAGGAATAGTGAATGAGGAAGATGAGCCAGATCTGGAAAATGAGAGTGAGCTGAACTGGCCGGATCTGAATAAAGCGCAACTAAAAATGACTACAGCAGCGAAGACAGGTATGGGTGGGATAACACTGATGAGTTCCAGTACGAGAAGTACACATGCAGAGAAAATCGGAGCTGAAGACGCAAGTTCCAGTAAGGAGATAAGCAATGGAACAATAAATCCAAAGGAGAAAGCAGAACAGAGCATCAAAGTACAAGGAAATAGGAAAAACATGCAAGAGAAGCAAACAAAAGGAGCTGGGGAAAGATCATGGTCTGGATTATTCAGCGAAAATAAACTTGCAACTAAAGGGATGAATCTATCATATGTATCACCGGCACTTCAAGATGGGGAAATTGTAGTGCAATTGATAGAAGAGGACATAGTGGAGGAACAACAGAAGTGGAATCGTGCTTTGATTCTATATGTAGTAGGAAATATACCAACAATAGGAGCAATTGAACATTTCATAGCACAACAATGGGGGAACACTGGGAAACTAAAGGTATTGTTTCATAACGATGGTTATTTCATAGTATTGATGAATAGTATTGAATAGAGGGGTGAGGTAATTGTGAATGGCCCATATACAATGAATAACAAACCAATTATCCTTAGACCATGGAATGATGGTTTTGATTTTGGGGATGAAATACTTTAGAACAATACCATTATGGGTAAAATTCCCAAAACTGCCTTTAAGCTACTGGAGCAATAAGGCTTTGAGCAAGATTGGGAGTGGATTTGGGAAGCCTCTTTATGCCGATGCATGTACTACTATGGCTGATAGAGTATCCTATGCAAGGGTACTCATAGAAATGGATGTTACAAGGCCCTGGATCAATTAAGCTCTGTGATCCAACAGGAAAGATGATCAATCAAAGTGTGCAGTATGATTGAAAGCCTCAGTATTGCCAATAGTGTTGTCAAATTGGGCACTCGTGTAGTGAACAGCAAAAACAACTTAGAGAGGAAGGACAACAGAAGATAATCAATAAAACGACAAAGCAAGAATGGAGAATAGTAAGGAAACTGGATCCTCAGATGGATAAGATAGATAACCAGGGAAGGTTTATGGAACAATTTGAAGTAGCAGATGACCTAAGACCAAATCAGCAGGAGAATGAAAACAATTGACAGATTGCTAAAGGAAAATCAGCATCAAAAAAGCAAATAGGGAATAGAGGAGGTGATGAAGTGGATATAGGCAATGCTTTTAAAGCATTAGTTGATACAACTCAAAAATAATGCAGATTTCAGAAGAACAGGAGATGAGAAGTAGAAGGAGTAGACAAGGGATTGAGGATAAGGCCAATACAACAATTATATCATGATGAATGTGAGGGGTTTGAATAAGGGGTATAAGCAAAAATTACTAAATTTTTTTGTAAGGTGAATAAAGTAGTTATGTTGGCAGTGTTGGAGAATAGAGTAAAAGAGAGTAGGGCAGAGGGAATTATAAGGAAAGTGTTTGGTGACTGGAAGTGGATAAACAATTATGAAGCAACACCAAGGGGAAGAATCTGGATTGTCTAGAACCAAGCAGAGGTGGAGTATGAAGTAAAGCAAGTTCATGAACAATATATAGCAGGACAGCTAACTATGAGGCACAATAACTGCAAGTTCTTCTTTGTAGCAGTATATGGGAAACATAATATCCAACATAGGAAAGCTATGTGGCATGACCTTAAGGATACAATGAATGGTGTAACTTGGCCGAGTATTCTAATGGGGGATTTCAATAGCATACTATCAATACAAGATAGAACACAAGGAAGTCCAGTACAAGAGGTGGAAGTGAGAGATTTTAAAGACTTTATGGGGGACACTGGAGTAGCTGAAATGAGAACAATTGGAAGGCGCTATACATGGACAAATAATAGTGTACATAGTAGAATTGACAGAATACTTATTAATGCAGAGTGTATGCATAAGTGGACTCAAATGGAAGGAATCATCATGCAACCTGAGTTCTCTGACCATTGTCCGTTGAAGATAATTATGGCTGAAAGCATAATGCAGGGAAAGAGACCTTTTAAATTCTTTAATTGCCTAGAAAAACATCAGAAGTTTGAGGAGATTGTTAGTAAATGCTGGAATAGAAAACATAAAGGCAGCAAGATGCAAGTAGTATGGTACAAGCTGAAAGATCTGAAAGGAGAATTGAAAAGACTGAATATTCAAGAATTCAGTAGTGTGGGGAATAAGATACAAGGGACAAAGAATAAATTGATGCAAGTATAGCAGGAAATGAAAAGCCCAGAAAATGATAGTGTAGTCCTAGAAGAGGAAATGAAGACTAAAAGAGAACTAGCTAAATGGATAAAAGTGGAGGAAAGTATAATGAAGCAGAAGGCTAGAGTCAAATGGTTAAAAGGGAGGGATTCTAATACTGCATATTTCCATTCTTGTATGAAGAACAGACATGCAATAAGTCATATAGGCAAGCTCATTAATAATGAGGGGCATATACTGCAAAACTCAAAAGAAGTAGAAGAGGAGATATTGCAGTTCTACAAGAAGCTACTAGGTACTGCAACTCATACTTTACCAGTAGTAAACCTTGAGGTTATGAAGAATGGAAGTGTGTTAAGTAGAAGTCAGCAAATGATATTAATAAAACCAATTACAATGAAGGAAGTACAAAAAGCTCTAAGGAATATAGATGACAGTAAGGCACCAGGATGTGATGGCTATAATGCCTATTTCTTCAAAAAGACATGGAGCATCATAGGGGAGGAAATTACAGAAGCAGTACTGGAGGTTTTTGACAACACAGCTTTGTGCAAGGCTATAAATTGTACTACTATTACTTTAATCCCTAAAGTCAAGAATCCAACAAGTATTAAGGAGTTTAGGCCTATCTCTTGCTGCACAGTAATCTACAAGCTAATATCCAAGATTATAACAACAAGATTGCAACAAGTTATGCCATAGCTAATAGACAAGAGTCAAACAACTTTTGTGTCAGGAAGGATGATAACTGATAATACCATTATGAGCCATGAGCTGGTGAGAGGGTATGGAAAGAAGAATATATCACCAAGGTGTATGCTTAAAATTGATATGCAAAAAACATATGACTCTGTGGAATGGAGATACATAGAGCAAATAATGCAGCTACTGGGAGTTCCTGGGAAATTTGTACAGTGGGTAATGAAGTGTATGTACTGTGAACTACACTGTTATCATCAATGGGCAGCCAACACAACCATTTGAGGCAAGAAAAGGGCTTAGACAAGGGGATCCAATATCTCCTGTGTTATTTGTGATGGCAATGGAGTACTTGAGCAAGCTGCTAAAAACTTTGGAGAGGAAAAAAATTTCAAATACCACCCTAAGTGTGCTAAAGTTGGTACACTTAGGTTTTGCTGACGATTTGTTACTTTTTTGAGGGGTGACACAAATTCAGTGAAGAAATTACACTATCAGTTCAGGACATTCTCTGAGGCTTCTGGACTAATTGCTAACCCAAGCAAGAGTTTTATATATTTTGGGGGAGTAGAGCTCTTGACTCAAAGGAAAATAATGGAGATGCTGGGATATATTAAGGGAGAGCTCCCATTTAGATATTTGGGAGTTCCTCTAAGTACAAAGAAGTTGTCAATCTTACAATTTGAACCTTTGCTAGAGAAGATGTTGAACATAATTCAATGTGGGACAACCAAATTTTTATCCTATGCAGGAAGAGTAGTGCTAATAAAGAGTGTGTTGACTGCTATTCAGAACTTTTGTGCTCAGATATTTATCCTACCAAAAAAGATCATTCAGTTTATTGATACTGTGTGTAGAAGATTCTTGTGGACTGGAAATGCTGAACCTACTAGGAAGACATTGATTGCTTGGGAGAAACTGTGTTGCCCAAAGGTTGCAGGTGGTTTGAATTTCATTAGTGTGGAATTGTGGAACAAGGCTGCTATCTGCAAGCTACTATGGAATATCTGCAAACAAAAGGAGAAGCTATGGATACAATGGGTAAATGCATACTATATAAAAGGAAATACAACATGGAGCACTACACCTAAGAATGCTTCTTGGGTTATTCAGCAAATCTTTAAGCCAAGGGAATACTTTGAGAATGCTGGATACAATGAAGAAAAAGTGCAGAAGATGGACAAATTCCCAATTAGCAAGATGTACAAAGCTATGCAAGGGGAGTTTCAAAAGGTCTCTTAGAGAAAGATCATATGCAACAATCAGGGGCATCCAAAATGGATATTCATATTGCGACTTGCAATTTTGGAAAGGCTAGTAACGATGGACAGATTGGCAAGGTGGGGGCTCAATGTAGGAACTACATGTGCTGTGTCAGCAGGAAAATGAGACAGTCAAACACCTATTCTTTGAATGTGCAATTACAGGAAAGATATGGCAGTATTTTCTAAAATGGCAAGGAATCAGCAGGGGGAATCTGACGTGTCAAGAAGAGCTAAAATGGGCAGAAAGATTAGCAAAAGGAAGAGGTGGAGGAGCAAGTCTGTGGAGAATGACCATGGTTGTTGCAGTTTATTACATATGGCAAGAAAGGAACAATGTTATATTCAAAAAGACGAGAATAACAGAAGCAAGTATAGTGACAATGATAGTTCGAGAACTTCATATTAGAGCTACCATGTTTCCTAGGCTAGAAAGAATCATGAAAAATGTAAATTGGTATCCATTGGGAATAGAACGGTGTTAGTAGTTAGAAAGTAGAAGAGTATCGGAGTTGAAGAACCCAAGCTGGGGCTGTATGTCCAGAAGGTGAAGTTTTGGTTTTTGTTTGTTTGTAAATATGCTATTGGATAATAAAAGTTAATTAATTACCAAAAGAAAAAGTGATAAAACTACTTATTTTTCATGAAAACAATTTCTAGAAAATCATTTTCTAGTGGAAAACATTTTCGTGGTACCAAACACACCCCTAATGTTGTTGTATTATCCAAAGTGAGGGCTATTTTCCATTGTCAACTATGCTTTTAATCGTTGGACTGAATAGCAAAGGACAGTCAACGTACATCACTATCCATTTTTTATTTTCTGAATACAAATTAGTGAATTTGTGAGTTAGAAAAGAATGTTTTACACAGAGAAACAAATGGCCATTGTGTTTCCTTAATTTTGTTTTAAAAAACCCCACATTTTGCGTTCTCTCTCAAATTAGTCTACATCCCTCAGTCAAAAAAATTCTTGCTCTTTCTGAGTTTCTTATCTTTGTTTTATTCATTCCCATTGCTTCTCAAGATTCTACCTTTTCCTTCCAAGTTGGACATTTTATCATTTTCATAGGTATTAGAAAAGGTAAAAAAATATTGTACCCTTAATATTTTTCTTTTTTTCTCTAATTACGATATATATGTTAGTTTTCGTCTCATAGGTATTGGCGTGGTAAAAGGTTGTACCTTTTTTTAATGTATTTTCTTGTTTCATTGTGAAGTATTATATTTATACCCAGTTTTTCGTTCTCATAGGTATGGAAAAGGTAAAAAGTTGTACCCTTCTTTTGCGTCTTTCTTGTTTTAGCAGTGCATTTTGTTGTTTTTATCATTTGGTCTTTGCATGTCATGAATCATGATGTACATCGGCATTTCTTGTTTGCCTATTTTGCAGAATTTAGGAGCCAATGAGTTTTCTGATATTGGGATTCCGTGGCTTTTATTTTGAAGTTTTCTAACCATGCATTGTATTAAGCAATGAGCCCCATATATAAAGAAAGTAGTTATCCGTCTAATGTGTCTCAAGATGTTGCTTCATGAACCTTGTAGTTTCTTGCCATGAAATTTTTATTGGGGGAAATATTTTCATGATCACGTTCTTTGAGGCATTCATATTGAATGATTGAGTCTTTTTTTTTCCCAAAAAAAATGGTAGTCTTCGGGCTAGTTTGCATTCCTGCAACGTTCCACAAACACAAGCTACCTGGTAATTCCATCCACCAAGAAATGATTGAGTCCATGTTGGAGGTTTTTCTTTCTTGATTTTCACCTGGTCTATGTTGGAGGTTTTGCTAGTTCAAATTTGCGCCAAAAAGCCCCACTTTGGGGGTTAAGTGTGTAAAAGGATGATAATGTATTTTTGCAATATACTTAGTGGCAGAGGTGGGTAAAGATAGTGGCGGAGCCAGAATTTTCATCAAGGGGTGTCAAAATATAAATAATTAGATATATCAGAAAATCAAGGGAAGTCAACGTATTGTAATATACATAAAATAAAAAAATTATCTAGCAATATAGCATAATTGTTCGATTGTCATTAGCTTTTTTTCTCTTTCTCTCACTCCAATTTCACCTAAAATGAGGTGGTTGACATAGTGTGTAGATTTATGGTTTGTTTCAATATACAAGTTGGGTTTCGAGATTAGTTGCTATTTACCAATACAAATATTGATAGATCCCTTTGCATCTATTGCAAATTGTAATGTTACTCCATTTAAGTTTTTCTCTTCTGAAAACTCTATGTTTCTTTGGTAATGTTGCTTTCTTTTGGGTATTAATAGGAGTTAAGTTGAGCATCCAGCTCTAGATACCTCTACATTATTCTGTATACAAGTGTGTCGAGTTAGTCGTCTAACCTTTTTTTGTGCTCATTATCATCACCTGAGAAGTATTGAGGAAAGCAATATCTGATGACTTTATCTTTAATTCTGTAGATTGTTGTTTATTTCACTTGGGAATTTCGATCAAGCTAGGAAGTCCTACAAAAATTCTGGCCGGGAGATGGGAATAACATATTCCTGTCCCTTTGCCAATTTTGATGATTCAGATACTCGGTTCGAATCTTATTTAGTGAGAACAATGAGTTTTGGAAATGATGGTACGAGGACCACGTTACATCATATTAATTTCAATGAACAAAATTCTCAGCAGTCAAAAATGCAGAAGTCTCTCAGTTCTGGGAAGTTGATCCTTGAAGGAACTCTTAGCTATAAAAGGAGGGAACTGGAGGCCGAGATTGGACTAAAGACTCCTGTGTTTGTTGCGGGTAATAAGACGTCGAATAGATCAGACAACCTCACGAGCAGTGAAGAGGTTTCTGAAAATTTACATAGTATGCCTGACCAGACAACTAACATACTGCCATTAGTATATGAGAAACAAAGAGATGAGGCTGCAGTAAAATTGCAGAAAACATACAAAAGTTTTCGTACTCGAAGACGGCTAGCGGACTGTGCTATTCTAGTTGAGCAGAGATGGTATAGTAGTTTAAACATTTATGATTAGGGGCATTTTTTCCCTTAATGCAGATTCTTTTTGTTCCTAATTTTGAATGAAATTTACAGGTGGAAGGTATTAGATTCGGTTGAACTCAAGCATAGTTCTA
Organism: Nicotiana undulata; assembly: GCA_005239495.1. Lineage (NCBI taxonomy): Eukaryota > Viridiplantae > Streptophyta > Magnoliopsida > Solanales > Solanaceae > Nicotiana > Nicotiana undulata. Next base: position 3,082 of record ML248538.1, on the reverse strand, counting down.
TATCATTCTTTGACATTCAGAAACCCGAAACTGCTTTTTCTCGTTGGTCAAGAGCTTTAACTAGAGCTGCTAAGGTATGGATTATATTGATTTTACCCTTTAATAAATTCCATTTCAGAAACTAAGTTTTTTTTGGTTAAGTTGTGATATTTAGGACTTTGTCTGCATTTGTAGGTTGGTAAAGGTTTGTCCAAAGATGAAAAGGCATGTAAGCTTGCTTTACAGCATTGGCTTGAGGCAGTAAGTAGCCTATTCTCCACAAATTTTAGATGACAAATTTGAGAATGTCGAATTTTCATTGATATAATGACTGTGAAAACAGATTGATCCTAGACATCGTTACGGTCACAATCTTCAATTTTATTACACCAAGTGGCTCCAAGCTGACAGTAAACAACCTTTCTTCTATTGGTGAGATTATCTTGGATAAGCAAGAAATTCAAATAAATAACTTCAGTTTTAACTTCACTAAATGAGACGTTTTTCCCTCGAATATTGCAGGTTGGACATAGGTGAAGGTAAAGAAGTTAATCTTGAGAAGTGCCCTAGATCAAAACTTCATCAACAATGCATCAAATATCTTGGTCCGGTGAGTTTTATCTTCTTTTGTAGGGATCAAATTTGTGACAGAAAAGGGGTTCAAATCTAGGCTGGTATATGATATTTATGCAAGGATCCGCGAAGGGATTTTCTATATTCATTTTTGAAAATTATAACCAAAATAGAGTGCTGTGCCTAATAGATAATGCTACTTTGCGTATGATGTGGAGGGTAAATCTGTGACATCCTCTGTAATATTTAAAAACAAACTTCTAAGGATATTACAATTTATTTAGCTGCATGAAGTAAGAATAAAATGTTAGGAAATCATGTTTAATGCAACTCGCAAGTTATGGCTATTTATAGGTAGAGAGAGAGGCATATGAAGTTGTAATTGTGGGCGGAAAATTCATCTACAAGCAGAGTGGGAAGGTTCTTGATACGAGGGGAGGTCCTGAAGATACCAAGTGGATCTTTGTGCTAAGCGTGTCGAAGGACTTGTATGTTGGAATGAAGCAAAAAGGCACTTTTCAGCATTCAAGTTTCTTAGCTGGAGGAGCCACATTATCTGCGGGCAGATTAGTGGTGGAAGATGGTATTCTAAAGGTACAAATCTAACAAATTGCGATAAGTTTGCCAAATCTGCAATATGTTTTTTTCTTAAACATGATTTCCTATGAATCTAATTTTTTTTTTGTTGCATGATCTAGGCTGTCTGGCCGCATAGCGGGCATTATCTCCCCACAAAAGAGAATTTTGAAGAATTTATATCATATCTTGAGCAACATAACATTGACGTCAGTGTTCTCCAGGTAGGATGCAGCATTTTTCTTAATGACTAAAACTTAAGCATAAGCAAAGACACTTTATAATTCACAGTAAACTTGTCCATAAACTTATGGGGACTCGCCTTAGAGCATTTGTATAAGAGAAGAAGCTGTCAAGCTAACTAGAAGTCTTCGTGTAATTAACAAATCAGTTGCAACCTATGTTGCGCGGACTCTCCAAAATGTAGCCTTACCCGTGTCGGATCCTTCAAATATGCACTACTTTTGGAGGATCCGACACGAATCTGGCCACATATTCGAAGAGTCCGAGCAAAATAGGTTGCAACACTTATCCTGTTACCTCTTGGGGTGGCTAAAATAGTCATGGCTTAGCTTGTTAAGCTTTACTCATTATTTTACAGAAATCCCCGAGTGATGAGGAGGAAGCACACTTTATTAGGAAGGAAGGTGGTTTTGGCCTTCGTAACAGCTTATCTGCACCAGATTTTAGCCAAGCCAATGAAGAGTACACCACCAAACAATCAAACAAGGAGAAGACTGATTCTACTATCAAGTATTGTAAAGATGCAGAAAATTCAGTTCCATTGTCAAAGGGGTCGCAAGGATTAAGACCCCAAATTGCGGTCCAAATACCACTAAGGCAAGACATATTTGAGTTCCCTAAAGCTGGCCAGGTGGGAGGATCAAAAGACGACACACAACCTTTGGATACTCCAGTAGATGGATATGAAACAGCAGAAGAATATCTATCTGATACAGAGCTCTCAGTATCAAAGCAGAATTTATTTGATGACGAAGATGAAGAAGATTATGAAGAACCTATACCAACAGAAAAGATAATGAAGAGAATAAATACACATAGAAGAACAAAGTCGTTCCAGTTGGCTCATCAATTATCTTGTAGATGGACAACGGGAGCTGGACCACGGATTGGATGTATGAGGGATTATCCAACAGAGCTCCAATTTCGCGTTATGGAGGAGGTGTATTTGTCTCCAACTCCGCCAAAATCTGCTCGACGACACACTCCTACCATCTTTTCTAGAGAAGCAACTGAAAGCAAAAGACGTCCTTTTTCTGAATCGGCAGTATTCTTTCAATCAACCCCACTTGTAGCAGAGGAAAAAAAATATTGTGATTAGTAGTTAGGAGAAATCAAAATCATTCTTACAATACTTTTTTGGTTGTTTATTCATCAAGTAGGAAAATTTCATCATTTTGTTTTCTTCTTTACAAACATAGCTTTTGTAAAGCCAGACATATTCATTCTTTACCCCAATTTATTTTTGTAGATATACAGAAAAATGACCAAATAAAGTCAAAATTCTTTATTAGAGACTTTGAAAAATATCACAAGTCACAACCGAGAAAAATACAGATCATTCTGAGTTCTTTCCGACAACCAGATGTGCATTAGAAGTATAGAGCACAACTGATGAAAGAGTTCAAATTGACAAATTAGAGAGATCTCAGGTTCAATTTCCATCCATCGAGTTTATTTCCTCAAAATGAAGGGTTGTGTCCAATTTATTAATAACACATAATCTGTTTCGTCAAGATTATGCATGCGCATTTCTAAATATGCAAACTGTAATTCAATGGAGTAGAGGATCATGATGTATTTGCACCTAATTAGCTTCTCCATTTACTATTTGTTTATGTTGTCACATCATCATGCAAGCAATTTTACCGAGTAGAAAATACGAAAAGCAAGTGGAAAGTCCACTTTAACTAATACTAATATATAGTATAAT
>ML248537.1:54566-67339 GCA_005239495.1 Nicotiana undulata | reverse complement strand
CTAAAATTCCAAAATTTGACCCCGAGCCCACGTGGTCGAAACTCGAGGTTCGGACCAAAACCCATTCACCCATTACCCCACGAGTTCAAATATATGATTAGATTTTAAGATTCGACCCCAAATTGAGGTTGAATCACCCAAATTTCCCAAAAACCTAACACTACCCAAAAAAACCCAATTTCCCACTTGATTTTATGATTTTAGACCTAGTTTTCTAGTGATTAATGATGGAAAATGGAAGAAGACGATGTAGGAAACACTTACCCAAAGATTTACTGAAGGTTCCTAGCTTGGGGGTCGACAATGGAGGTTGGAGGGGGAGAAGAAGGCTGAAAATGGTGAGGTCCCATATGGAGTATTCTGTTTTTAGGACTTAAAATAACTAGGTGATTTTGTCCTCTGCGATCACAGAGCTTGAAGTTGTGCTACTATGCGATCGCAGAAGGGGGAATGCGATCGCGGAAGGGAACGGACCAGGCGTCTGCGATCGCAGACGAAACTATGCGATCGCAGAGAGATACTACCCAACCCCCACCTGACTCCACTGACACGCTATGCGATCGTGGAAAGCGGGATGCGATCACGGAGAGCATCTGGGCATAAGTCTGCGATCGCGGAGGTAAACGTGCGATCGCAGAGGACAACAATTTGTTTCCCCTAATTAAGCCTATGCGATCGCGAATCAATGGCTGCGATCGCAGTGAAGGAAACACCAAACACCAGCAAAATGCAATTACACCAGATTTTCTAACTTGAAACCATCCCGTTAGCCACCCGAAAGTCACCCGAGCCCCCGGGGTTCAAGACCAAAAACACAAACAACTCCCAAAATATCCTACGGACTTGTTCAAGCTTTTAAATCATAAGAATATCAACAAAAACATCGAATTAAACCTCTAAATCCAATTAATCAAACTTAAGAACTTTAAGATTCTAGAATTCACTTCAATACGCCGAACCGGCCTAAACTGCTCGGAACGACTTCAAACTTTACAGATAAGTTATAAATGACACCACGAAACTATTCCCGGTCTCGGAATCTCATTCGAACTTCGGGAACATAACACCACTTTCCAAGCCGCATTTCAATTTCTTTAAAACCTCAAAGTCTCATTTTTTATCCGAAACCACTCAATTCACGCCCGTTTTATACCAAAATTTACAGATAAGACAAATAATATATAATAAACCTGTTCCGGGCTCCGGAACCACAATACGGACCCGGTAACACGGTTTTCACATAATTATTCATTTTCAAAATCCTTTATTATTTTCAGAAAACAATTTTCTTTAAAAATTCATTTCTCGGGCTTGGGACCTCGGAATTCGATTCCGAGCATATGCCCAAGTCCCATATTTTCCTACGGACCCTCCGGGACCGTCGAATCACGGGTCCGGGTCCGTTTACCAGAAATGTTGACCAAAGTCAACTATATTCATTTATTAATTATCAAAACTCATTTTTTATCAAATTTTTACATGATAGCTTCCCGGCTACGCGCCCGGGATGCGCACGCAGATCAAGGTGAGACTAACGGAGGATCTCGGAGCCTCGGAACACAGATATAGCTTAAATTACATAAGATGACCTTTTGGATCATCACAAGATCACGTGAAGAACATAAGTTTGATCAGAAGCATTTACTTAAGAATGGCAGGGGATCTACCCAAAGTTGCCTGGAAAAACATCATTTGTGACAATGAAGCACGGCCAAAAGCAATATTTGTAACATGGCTCAACAGCAATACATGCTACTAGCTGCCTCATGACTTGGGTGGATATGAGCTCATGGAACCAGATGTAACAATGGATCGAGCATAATACAAAAGGGAAATTTATGAAGGCAAAACTAGTGAAGTAGATATAGATAGAAAATGCTTATAGTGTTTATTAAAACTAATACTTATCATTGTAATTGTCCAGTTGTACTGGTTGTATAAGTGTATGCTGAGTCAACATTAGTTGTATTAGTTAGTATTCTGTTACATGTACATATACTGAGTTGTACCCAGAATATTCAGTCATGCAATTCATTTACACTTTATCTGATTTTTCAGTATCTCTCTTTCTCTCTCTACGAGCTTCTTCTAGAACCTTCAGTATCCTCCATGGAAGGAGATCTGAAGCTCGATACTCTTCCTAAATCTTGACATGGTATCAGAGCGGAGGTTCGTTTGTTGGCCACGCTTTCCTATCATTCTTTCTCTTCAACTGCTGAGCGATCTAGGGTTTTTCTTTCTCTTCCTCATCAGTCAAAATTTGGGGAAAATCTAAATCGAGTTGGTATTTGGTACATGCAGTGACGAATTGTTGATAGACAGAGGAAATTCCAGCTGCACAAGGATTAATTCGATTATTCTCTATGGCAATTACATAGCATATTGACGAAACGACCACCACGACGGCAAATCAGATGGTGATCGACGCTGGTAGTTCTCTCTACATACATCCCTCTGATAGTCTTGGTTCCTCACTCGTTCCGGTTCCATTCGATGGAATTGGATATCGCTCTTGGAGAAGAAGTGTACTCAGGGCTCTCTCTGTGAAAAACAAGTTAGGTTTTATCAATGGTGACAATGGAAGACCTAATGTGACGTCTCTAAACTTTCGTCAATGGATCAATGATTTCAGTCAGGGAGTGCTTGATATCACTGGATACTACACGAAAATGAAGAAGCTTTGGGAGGAATTGAATACTCTGAGCGTCAAAACTCACTGTAGTTGTGTGTGTACCTGTGGGGCAAAGGAAAGCATGCATAAAGTAGAACAAGACAGAAGACTAATACAATTCCTAATGGGACTCAATAAGGTCTACACTGTTGTTCGAGGAAGTATACTTATGATAAATCCTTTGTCGTCTATGGCACATGCTTTTTCTCTCCTGATACAAGAAGAAAAATAAAGGGAATTTAAGCCAAGAAACCAGCTAAATGTCGATTCCACAGCATTGAATGTCAATTTAGGAGGGAGAAGCTTTAGGACAAACTATTCTTCTGGAACTGGGAACCAAATTGCGAGTAGCAGGCCTCGACCTTTTTGTGACTATTGTAAACGGAAAGGCCACACTAAGGACAAATGCTATAAGTTGTGTGGATATCCTCAGGGACCTAATCAAGGACCACAACAATACAAGAAAAGTTTTCAAGGATATAATAACAATATGAGATTTAACAAAAGAAAGAATGCTGTAGCTAATGTAGTCACAAATGTGGAAGAAGGAGAAGAAGTAAGCCACCAGGAAGGAAATCAAGGTGTGAGCCTCTCAAAGGAACAATACGGGCATATTGTTAACCTGTTGCAGCATTTTCAGATGGGAAATACTGGAGAGAACCTTGCCAAAGCAAACATGTCTAGTGGAGCATCAGTGAATTTTGCAGGTATGATAGCTTGCACCTCTTCAATTGATTTTGATAATCCATCATGCAAGTGTTTTAGTGCAAAAGCTGACTTGTGGATTTTAGATTCCGGGGCATCACACCATATGACCTTTAATAAAACTCACCTACAGAATATAGTAAGCCTACCATATCCTTTGTTGGTTAAACTTCCAAATGATTACAAAGTCAAGGTAACCGAAATTGGAAATGTATTCTTGACACCTAAGATTGTCCTATATAGAGTCTTGTTCATTCCATATTTCAAATTTAACCTAGTGTCTATCAGTTCCCTAGCTATAAATCTCAAATGCATTGCATCTTTCTCTGACACTTCCTGTCTGCTACAGGCCCCTTCACTGAAGAGGCCTCTGGAGATTGGTAAGTTGTATGATGGACTATACTTCCTCTGTTCCAAGTGCCTAAAGAGAGGTAGTTCTACGCCTAAAAAAGGTTGTAATTTTACCTGTCTTACAGTTCATGCTGATGATATAAGTACTATACACAGTCTTTCCCAATCATACAATTCTTCTCCTATTGTAAATAACTCAATTTGTAATAATAATAAAGACAGTTTTCTTGGTTTGTCTGTTGATACATCTCTCGATGATAATATAGATCTGTTGTGGCACCTTAGACTTGGTCATGTACCCTTTAGTAAAATGAAAGGAATCTTTTCCATCCTTGCAACCTTCTCTACCAAACAACCCTTCCTGTGTAATATTTGCCCTATGGCCAGACAGACCAGATTACCTTTTCCTCAGAGAACAACTGAAACCAAACAAATTTTTGAAATACTTCATGTGGATCTGTGGGGTCCTTATCATGTGGACACACACAACAATTTCAAATACTTCCTTACCTTGGTAGATGATTATAGTAGATCTACTTGGACACACCTTTTGAGTTGTAAATGTAATGCCCTTCAAATATTAACGGCATTTGTAACTATGGTAGAAAACCAATTCCAAACCACCATCAAATGCATAAGGTCTGATAATGGTCTGGAATTCACCAGCAATGAACAACTTCTTTTTTTCAATCAAAGGGAATAAACCACCATAAAACATGTCCCTACACACCACAACAAAATGGAGTGGTTGGGAGAAAACATAAATATCTTCTTGAAGTAGCTAGGGCACTACTTTTCCAATCTAAACTGCCATTGAAATATTGGGGAGAGTGCATTCTCACAGCAACCTTCCTAATTAACAGACTCCCAACAACTCCATTAAAGAACAAATGTCCTTTTGAGCTCCTATACAAGAAAAAACCCAATTACTCTTATTTGAAGAGTTTTGGATGCTTATGTTATCCCATTGTACCAAAACCACTTAGAGACAAACTTGATCCAAGAACTACTCCACATGTCTTTGTAGGATATCCTTATGGTACGAAGGGGTACAAAGTACTAAGTCTAGCTAATAAGAAAATACATATCTCTAGAGATATTTCCTTCTATGAATAAATCTTCCCATTCACTCTCAATCCTAATGTGAACGACATCCCACCTATTTTCACCAATACACCATTCATTGATAATTCACCTGATCATACTGAAGTTTGTATCCCCCACACTTTCAGTAGTTAGGAAAATAACAACTCCTTAAATTCTGATACACTACCAGTCATTCTTCCATCTGTTTCTTCCTCACATGAGACATAGACTCCAACACAATTTCTTCAAGATATGATTGTTCCTCAACAGTCACCAGAGGAACCATTAATTTCTAGAAGACCCCAGAGAGAACATAAGTTTCTTCACACTTAAATGATTATGTTTGCAGTATACCAAACCTGAAATCTAATTCCAACTTCTCTTTGCATGCCATTTTTTCTCATAATAATCACCACATTACTTCTGATGCCCTACATCCTGATAATCATCATATTGTAAAGAACATTTGTAATGATAGAGAACCAACTTCATATGAAGAAGCAGCTTTATATCTTGCTTGGCAAAGTGCCATGACACATAAATTTGAAGCCTTGTATGCTAATAACACATGGGATTTAGTCCCTTTACCTAAAGCAAAACAAGCTATTGGTTGTAGAAGGGTGTATAAAGTAAAGCATAAAGCATATGGTAGTGTAGAGAGATACAAAGTGAGGCTAGTGATTAAAGGATATACCCAGCAAGCTGGTGTAGACTACACAATGACCTTTTCACCTGTAGTCAAAATGACTACTGTCAGGTCCATCATTGCCATAGCAGCAAAGAAGAAATGGCAAATTTCACAACTGGATGTGAACAATGCATTTTTCCATGGATATTTGCATGAGGAAGTGTATATGCAAGCTCCTCCAGGCCTTGAGATACAGTCTCCAGGTTTAGTTTGCAAGCTGAACAAGTCCCTTTATGGGCTGAAACAAGCAAGCAGACAGTGGTATGATAAACTGACTGAAGTTTTGTATTCAAAGGGTTATACACACTCCATGCATGACTACTCTTTGTTCCACAGAAAGCAGGGTTCTTCCATTGTTTTTGTAGTAGTGTATGTAGATGATGTGTTGCTTATAAGGACTGATTCTGAAGAAATCAATCAGCTCAAGGTGTTTCTACATAACAGGTTCAGAATTAAGGACTTAGGCCAGTTGCATTATTTTTTGGGGTTAGAGATTCTTTTTAAGTCAGATGGCATCATTATTTCCCAAAGAAAATTTGTCTTAGACTTATTGAAAGTGTATGAATGTCTTCACTCTCCAGCTTTGACTTCTCCCTTGGATCCTACAATGAAATTGAAAGCAAAGGAAGGGGCTCCATTACTTGATCCTACCTACTACAGGAAACTGATTGGAAAGCTTAATTTTCTCACAAATACTAGATTAGATATAGCATATGGAGTTCAACATGTAAGTCAATTTATGCAAGACCCTAGGGAACCCCATTTACAAGCAACCTATCATATGTTGAGATACTTGAAAAAGGATCCTACTTTGGGATTATACTTCAGCAATGCAGATGATCTTTCACTAATTTCCTATTGTGATTCTGACTGGGCAGCCTGCCCAGACTCTAGAAAATCAGTATCTGGTTACGTTGTGTTCTTAGGTGGCAGCCCTATCAGCTGGAAGTCCAAGAAACAAGAAACCATATCTCTATCTTCAGTAGAGGCAGAATACAGAGCTCTTAGGAAAGTTGTTGGGGAACTTGTTTGGCTCTCAAGACCGCTTGAAGAACTTACTGTGCCAATCCGCTTGCCTATACCTGTACACTGTGATAGTCTCTCTGCTCTACACATTTCCAAGAACCCTATGTTCCATGAACGGACTAAGCACATTGAAGTATATTGTCATTTTGTGCGTGCCAAACTCCAGGAAGGAATCATTTCTTTACATCATATTGGCACTGGACAACAATTAACAGATGTACTTACAAAAGCTCTTACTGGGATTAAACATTGCTCTGTACTTGAAAAGTTGGGTGTGGTTTCCTCACATCCAACTTGAGGAGGGGGGGTATTAAGACTAATATTTATCATTGTAATTGTCCAGTTGTACTAGTTGTATAGGTGAATGCCGAGTCAACATTAGTTGTATTAGTTTCTGTTACATATACATATACTGAGTTGTACGTAGAATATTCAGTTATGCAATTTATTTACACTTTATCTGATTTTTCAGTATCTCTTTCTCTCTCTACGAGCTTCTTCTAGAACCTTCAGTATCCTCCATGGAAGGAGATCTGAAGCTCGATCCTCTTCCTAAATCTTGACAATGTTAAAGAGAATTACTCTTGATAGAAGTTATAAGCGAAGTAGACTGTGTTATAAAGTCTAGCTGATTTGTACATGATATTTTGGTTATTAGTGAAAAGTTTATAGTTATCAAAAAAAAAAATATATATAGTTTACACTGTTATTGTATATAACTTTAATTATATTATTCTTGATTTTGTTAAGGACGACTCAACAAATTTTGTAGTCTAAAGCCAAATTTTAATAAGAATTCAAATTTTATACACCAATATAAAGTTATTTTTTTTGTACTTATTTATAGTATTGTATTCTTACAAGATATAAGACTTTTAACTTTATTTAACAATATTATAATTTATATTAGCAATGATTAATTCAAAGATATTAGCCATATGTTTGCAATACATTACCTAGGATTTTGTCGTAAAATTTTTATTAACTAACACGAAAATTTAAGTAGTTTAACTCAAAGTTATAAGTTTCTAATGTTAAAAAGTAGACATTCTTTATTTTTTTTCCTTTTTACACAAAAGTTGTGCTTTTTTTCAATAAACCTCAATATTGACTAATCGAAAATACTACTTATGAATTCCACCATTAATACTTTTTGGGCCTCAAATGCCTCACCCTTGAGCCATCATGACTTTATTTACATTGTATTACGTTAACCTGATGATCTGATACTTATATAGAGGGTGCTAAGATTCAAAACCTTCTCGTTATGTACTTTTTATTGACAAATTAAAGGAGAATGACAAGAACGTTTTAGCACGTATAGAATTAGTTATTATAATTATAAGGAATTAAAAAAACAATGTAATCAGGATATAATTAATAGTAGTAAAGAATAAATTTTTTTAGAATCCAGCAAAAAATAAAATAAAATTATAAGCCAGCTAAGTAAGAGCAATTTACGAGGAGGAAGTACATCCCGTTAATCTATTCAGCTAGAATATATGTCGACATTTTTTCGACACATAACGTAGTTAAGAATTGTTTTTGCTCTATTTCTCTCCGTTCTTTCTCCTTCTCTCCAGTTTTATAGACCCTTGTGACTTTATTATGTCTTCACTTTTTGATATCATTAATACGTGTTTCCTAATACATCTCCGATAACCAAGTAATGGATATGTTTTTATTATACATTGACCTTTAATATATTATTTTTTCACGTTCTGACTTTGTGTTGCGAAATCACTTGCATTGAAGTAAACGGTCTACATTACAGTAAGTTTTTTCCTGAATCCGACGTGCAACCGTGATTACGGGATGCTTCATGCATCTGATAATCCTTTTGACTTTTACTTTTTAATCCCACAAAAAGTTGTGGTACTAATATAAGAGCTCACCACGATTGTGACATTGAAATTTGTAACATTTCAGATTCTAAGTGATTCTTTTCTCTCAATCGTACTTCCAAAACCCTTTTTCATTTTCTAAACCTAGAGTCATGACAAAGTTAGAAAAAGTTGTTTTTTGGTATATTCTTGTTCTTCTTCCTGCTATAGTATTAGGCGAATGTACGTGTGATTCTGAAGATGAAGAAAGAAACAAAACTGAAGCACTGAAGTATAAAATGGTAGCAATTGCTTCCATTTTAGTTGCCAGTGCAATTGGGGTTTGTATTCCTGTACTAGGAAAAGCAATTCCAGCTTTGAGCCCTGAGAAGAATTTCTTCTTCATAATCAAAGCTTTTGCTGCTGGTGTGATCCTCGCGACAGGGTTTATACATGTACTTCCTGATGCATTTGAAAGTTTAACGTCGCCATGTTTGAAAGAAAATCCGTGGGGAAACTTTCCATTCAGTGGATTTATTGCAATGGTTTCTGCTATGGCGACTCTGATGGTGGATACTTATGCAACTTCGTATTTCAGTAACAAAAATAATACGAAAAATGGATTGGTGGCTCAGACGGGAGATGAAGGAGGAGCTATTCATGTTCATTCACATGGACATGCACATGGTTCAACATCACTTATGGGTGATTCTAGTTCTGAGCTCCTTCGTCATCGTGTTATATCTCAGGTAACCCTAACTCCAATATCACTTATTAGTTATATCTCAATTTACGTGATGCTTTCCAAAAAAAGATTGATATCTTTTTATATTTATTAATAATTTAAATCTATGCTTCTCATTTATCTTAATAAGATGATTTATAGCTACAGAAATTTCAAACCACAAATTTCAATAAAAAAATTTCTTTTTTAAATTACGTGTTGTACGTTATGTGTGTCTCTCACTATCGATACAAGTAGAGAGTTAAAAGGAAGTGTCTCTTAGCTCTTCCTCTCTTTTCTAATCGATATTTGTCAATTTAAGATTTTTTTGTTAAGATTGTTTTTATTTATAATAATAATTCTTGAACAATCTAAAGGTTAAAGATTATATTTCTTTTTTATTTCCTCTGTATGAAATTGAATATAATCTATCACTCGTGTTTACATTAGTATTTAATTTTATATAATCAGTTAAACTCTAATATCTCGGGACATGCAGGTTTTGGAGTTGGGGATAATAGTACATTCTGTGATAATAGGAATAGCTTTGGGTGCTTCTGAAAGTCCCAAAACTATTAGGCCTCTTGTTGGTGCTTTGACTTTTCATCAATTTTTTGAAGGCATGGGACTTGGTGGATCCATTGCTCAGGTAATATATACACATATATCATTTCATCTTTTTACTTTTTTTTTTGTTTCACTACTAAAAAATCGTGTATTGTCGACAGATAAATTCTGTAGCTAAATAGAAAAAATTCGTCGCTAATCTCATTTAGTGACGAATTAGTAACATATTATCAATAAATTTTGTTAGCTACGGGCGATATAACCACAAATTAGCGACCACGTTCGTAGCTAATTCCAACCTTTCCTCTTGTTTATTTTCTGATATTATTGTCTGTCCTGTTGAGCCGAGAGTCTCCTGGAAACAGTCTCTCTATCCTTTTCGGGGTAAGGATAAGTTATGCGTACAATCCACTCTTCCCTGACTCCACTAGTGAAATTTTACTAGGTATATTGCTATTTTTTGTTCTTCGTAGCTAATTCCAATTTTTTTGTTCAGTATTTTTCTTTTTCTTTTTTCGGAATTGTCACAGGTAGAATAAAGACCTAGTCTAACATATGTTATATATATATATATATTGTGTTTTATGATTAAATTTGGAAAAGAATCCTAATCTAACTGTACCTTACATTGAGTTTCGCGATTAAATGTAATTGAAAAATTAGAAAACCAAAGGGGATGTAAGACTATTCAAGCTTATTAGAAGCTTTTTCAAGATCAATTTTTCAAAATCAAATTCGTACTTTTACCTCTCATCTTATTATAATGTGTGAAAGCTTCTTGTACAATGATGGAGTTAATCATTGGCTTGTTTACTTTGGGTCAATAATCTTGTTAAGTAATGATTTGATTCTGTTGACTGTGATCTTTAATAAAAGTCATAATAGATAATGTTACAAAGGTCGACGGGTCCAAAAATTTTCAGGATGGTAGAACTTTTCTTGTTTGTATTTCATGTACTTACTGTAAGTAATTATGTATATTAAAAGTGTAAAAACTTGTAATATCTTTCATTTAGTCTCTATTGCCTATCGATACTTATTTAATTGAATTACATCTACTTTGTAACTATGTCACCGACTCATCGTATAAATACCTCTTCCACTATTAGAAATTCGACAAAAGCTGATCACGATCGACCAATCAATTTTGATTGGTCAAAAAATCAATCAAAGTTGGTCAGTTTTTTAAAATATTTTATTTTTTAATATTTTTAATAAAATTGACCAACTTTGGTCGGTTTTTTCGGCAATGTTTTTTTGAATTTAATTGACCGGCCAAAGTTGGTCGGTAATATCCGACCACCTTTCATCAGTATTGCCCTTCCGACCTTCAAAATATAGACCACACGTCGCGTTTTGAACGATTATTAGGCACTACCGACCAACTTTGGTCGGGCTTTTTTTGACGATTTTTCCCGAATTTCTAGTAGTGTTACATGCGTTAGTGCACAAAGCTTAAACTCTTTTTTGGCCCTTTTGCAGGCAAAATTCAAGACTCGTGCCGTGGCAATAATGGTTTTATTTTTCTCACTCACAACTCCAGTCGGTATAGCAATTGGACTAGGAATAACAAAGGTTTATGATGAAAACAGTCCAACGGCTCTTATTGTGGAAGGAGTATTTAATTCAGCATCAGCTGGCATCTTGATTTATATGGCACTTGTTGATTTTTTGGCTGCTGATTTTATGCATCCAAGAATGCAAAGCAATGGGAAACTTCAATTAGGGGCCAATGTTTCACTTCTTCTTGGTGCTGGACTCATGGCTCTCATAGCCAAATGGGCTTAATTTGATCAACCCTTGTTATTATCAATTTCACATTATTTTTTATTTTTTATTTTTTCTGTCTTATCTCTTGACAGAGTGTTATAAAGAATGTGACTGCAATCTTTTTTTTTCTCTAAATTTGCATATTTTTGTGAGTTATAGGTCACATGTCCGAGTCGTGGAATCAACCATTGATGCTTGCATCAGGGTATCTACATCAAACCCCTTGGGGTGGAGCCCTTCTGATCTTGTGTGAATACGGGATGCTTCGTGCACCGAACTGTTTATTTCATCTTATTGATTTGTATTTTGATTACATGGAAGATTCTTCCTTGTTTGTGTGCCTTGTGTGCTTTGGAACGTGTTGATTGAGATCAACATTTGGATTGTCATAAATAAGATAAAAAAATTTTTTTACAAGAATTCTCCTTCATATTCTACTACATGTACAATTTATGCGTAGTTGGTGTTTTGGGTATTGGAAGAAGATCAACACAATAACACTTTGTGTCTTGTATTCGATTGATTAAGCAACCGCCAATATTTATATTGATAATAGTGCGATTTTTCCCTAAATCTTGCGTGAATGCGAGATGCTTTGTTCACTTGGTTGCCCTTTTATCTGGTTGATGCAAAGTAGTTAAATGATGAATATTAGGCAAAAAAAGGTAATGTGTCATTGTAGGATTGCATATAGATGTTCGTAACATGCAGCGGAAGACAATAACAATCCTAAGCAGAACTTTTCGTGTTTAAAATTTATTTATATGTCAAAGAACGGATCTAAGACGTACCTGGTGAAGAGTCTCGTTTCAAGATTTCTTCGATAGTGCGAAGACTCTATGCGTATCCACACCGAGACCGACTCTTGCTATCAACTCTTTGATCAATGAAACCCGCGAACAAATTCAACGAAGAACTTATGCTGAAATTTTCTCAAAACTCCAGCAAATAACGTGACAAGGAAACTGATTTTCTTATCAAGAATATTTCTCTTAATTTTTAAAGAACTCCTTTTAAATCACACACTTTCACAAAGTGTATTTTTCATAACTATATTTTACGACACTTTCCCATGACCCCTTTTATAACATCACCTAAACCTATTTCCTATTGGTTAAGGTGGTGAATTACTTTGGGTACAAGTCTAATTCCATGAATAGACTTTGTAAAAGTTTTTTATTAAAAAATTATATCCCATTCCAAATGGGATTATATGTGCACGTTGGCAGCTAGTCCTTTGATGGACTTTAACGGGAATCCAATTCCATATTGGATTTCACTGTTAAGTTTCCATCAATATTTTATTACTATTTTATATAACATATCTTATATAAAATAAGTATTAATTGTACATATCACACA
>ML248537.1:37405-54226 GCA_005239495.1 Nicotiana undulata | reverse complement strand
ATCAATATACTAATCAAGGGTGGCGTCTAGCAACACTCCTTAACGACCGGATAGAATGAAGTATACACTTTACTCTCAAGAACCAGTAGAAGAATAATGCAGTAATTCCTTCTGTCCTTATAGCTATGGATCACCCTAGGATATGGTTCAACTGTCAAATCCAAATAGGCGACCAACTATGTGTTCATATCAAATATAATCGACCATTGAATGACCTAAGAAACTCTTTTCTTCTTTCATTCAATTGCCCTGGCCAAGGTCTTAATTTAGTCGTTTATAATTCATGACAACATGGAGCTTAAACTCATTACCAAGAGTTGACAGATTCCATCTTGATCAATCACTAATTCTACAAGTATTTAATCGTACCCAATATCCTTTCAACTATCGCCCAAGGGCCATAGGTGTCTAGTATCAAAGCACAATAAATAACTTGTCAATTACTATGACGATCTCAGGTCAAAGGAAATTCTTACATCACATTCTTCAAGAGAATATCCTATTGACAGTTTATGGTAATTCTAACCATTAGGAATTATCCAATGAGTCGGTTCAATGATCATATCTCTATATGCATCATCTATCTATGTGATTTAGTTAATGAGATCAACTAATCTTTATCCCATAAAGACGATCACATAAATATTGATCTAACCGGATTACTAATGTCCAAATTAATAATCCTACGATCAAGAACAAAATTTAGATTAAACTATAAGAAACTTTACTCTCATTATCATGATCTTCATCACAATGTCAATTCTCTAAATTTAATCAAGGGCCTTATCAAGTTAATCAAACAATTAATAATAACTATGATAAAAGAATATCAAATGCCATATAATTTTATATCAAATGACGTTCATAAAAATATGTTCAAATCATCAAATATGATATTGGATCTAGGGCATATCTATATATCCCTAACAGTCATACCATAATTTTTTTTCAGTAATTAATGCACGAATTCTTAGTGAAATGAAAAAAAAAAAAAGATCCTTCTACGTCGAAATATCAATTGAAGAAATAATAGGAATGTCCCATCTAGGGAAATGCTTTGAAAATTCAACTGCGACAAAAGTAACTATTCAAGTAGCTTTTCATATGGTTGATTTACCACCTAAACGGCTAAAAGAAATCCACATTAAATTAATTTGACTCGGCTAACATTCAGGATATATATAAATTTATGTTCTGCGTCAAAAAACACTTGATTCATATGACGTCAGTATGATTGAGAGTGAATAATATATGTTAAAAACTGAGAATGGAGTGTCCAAATGCAGAATGAAAAATATATGTGCTGTGCTTATTGTGTCGTATTTGATATGTGTACGTGAGCAGATAAGAATTTAGAGGTGGCAAATTTTCCTTGTACCTTTTATTTTCTTTTTTGTAAAAATTTTTGTTTGTCGTTTTCTATTTAAGGGGGGAAGAACTGTGTTTTATTGACATTCATGGTGGTAAAATCTTGCCTAAGAGACTACATATATTTCTGGTGAAGTGATCCAAAATGTCAAGTATTGGGAAGCAAATATGCGCAAAAGAAGGTTATCACTAATGGTACTGTTTCTTACCCTGCTCATTTTTTGGCCATCAATTTTAGTTTAGGAAATATTGCTCTTTCCTATTGCCTTGATGTTTCTTGCATTAGTTCTGTTGGCGGAGGCAAAGCCAGAATTTTCATCAAGAGATGTCAGAAATAAATAATTAGCTACATAGAAAAGTCAAGAAAAAGTTAACGTATAGTAGATATACATAAAATATAAAATATTATTTAACAATAATATCGCTTGATACCCCTTGGTTACTTGTGTTGTATGTGATAAAGAAGATTATTTATTTGGGCTAGAGATTGACTGCTTCTTTGTTTTGTACAATCTCATGGGATAAGCTTTCTTTTTCCTTACCTTATTATATTTCTTATACAGTATAAGAAAGAACCACAAATTTGTGTTAGAGATGAAATGAATAAAGACCACATAGCAGCTTCTTTTAGATAAAGAGGACAACGTTTGTATTTTGATGGATTAATTTAAACAGTTTTCCCTCAAGTATTTTGATGCATAGAATATACTCTATGCTAAAGCTCCATAGGGGTAATTTTAATACATTTCCATTAGAGCCTGTTAATTGGATTTGGGTGTAATTACGCGTAATTATACCGTTTGACATATTTGTTTGACCAGATAATTACTTAGTCAGTATGAAATAGGATGTAATTGGAGGGATGTAAATACACTCTCCAATTCCCAAGGGGAGGGTGATTACACTATGTAATTACAAGGTTGCCTTTTAGTTTATTTCCTTTTTGTTTTTATTTTAATTTATTTTCTTAAATTTTTTATTTCTATTATTTTACTTTTTCAATTTTAGTTTTACATTTTAGTTTCTTTTGAAATTTTAAAATATATTCTTCTTTGTACATTATTTATCTATCTTTACTTCTTGTGATTCCATGTAATTGCCTATATTTTTTTTAATTTTATTATTCGATTGTATGAAACTACTTCGATTGTATGAAACTACACCTCTTAATATTAGAACTAACGAGTCATTAACAAACTTGGCATATAATGAATGATGCAATTAAAGTGAAATTTCGTTGTTGAATGTAGGTATAAACTTATTATGTTTCCTAATCTTACTATTATTACGTTGGAATTTGACACATGTTAAGCTTTTTTTTTTTTTTTTTTGGGATTTTAAAATTATGTTATATTCATGGTTCCAATTCACTTATCTTAGTAGTATTGGATCACATTGTATGTTGTTCATTTTTTAGTTAAAGTTGATAGATTAGTTGTATCAAACATTTGAATAATGTTATGATATTATATTTATAAATATTAATCTATTTTATCAAACATTAGTTCAAGAAATTTGCTTCTCACTAGACCAGCAAACCAAATATCTCTAATGGTGGAAGCTAATAGGTAACGGAGTAAATGAGCAAGATACGTACAAGAAAGTCCATACACCATCATTTAATTAAACAAACTTAAGATATCTTATTAAGGTTTGGCTTTAGACCATTAATTTGGTTGAGCAGCCCGTATATGAACTCTGTATCAAATCAATTGTTATTACTGATGTCATAAAGAAACATTATATTGTTTGTCTAATTCCTATCAAAATTCATACTGTTATACACTGCATATTACACAACATCTTATCCTAATTTAAGATTTTTACATTGTAGACCAACTTTAGTTCAAGGAAGTTTGCTTCTCAGCAGATCACCAACAAAGCAGTAACATCATTGATGTTCAACCAAATCTTGAACATTATATAAACCTCCAGTAACTGTCAATATCTTCGTAAGAAGCAAAACTTCCACTGAAACATAGTCAAGAGTTTTCAAACAACCCTAAATTCCAGTAAACCAAGAAAAGGAAATGA
This sequence comes from Nicotiana undulata, assembly GCA_005239495.1. Classification (NCBI taxonomy): domain Eukaryota; kingdom Viridiplantae; phylum Streptophyta; class Magnoliopsida; order Solanales; family Solanaceae; genus Nicotiana; species Nicotiana undulata. The sequence continues at coordinate 50,824 of ML248537.1, read as the reverse complement.
AGACGACAGAGTTAGTATTCATTCCTGCTCCTGGTATGGGTCATCTTGTACCAACTGTGGAGGTGGCAAAGCAACTAGTCGACAGAGACGAGCAGCTTTCGATCACAGTTCTTATCATGACACTTCCTTTGGAAACAAATAGTCCATCATATACTAAATCACTGTCCTCAGACTACACTTGTCGTATAAAGCTGCTTCCACTTTCTCAACCTGAGACCTCTGTTAGTATGAGCAGTTTTAATGTCATTAATTTTTTTGAGTTCATCTCCAGCTACAAGGATCGTGTCAAAGATGCTGTTAGCGAAACCTTAAGTTCGTCAAATACTGTGAAGCTCGCAGGATTTGTAATAGACATGTTCTGTACTGCGATGATTGATGTAGCCAACGAGTTTGGAATCCCAAGTTATGTGTTCTACACTTCTAGTGCAGCTATGCTTGGACTCCAACTGCATTTTCAAAGTCTTAGCGTTGAATGCAGTCCGAAAGTTCATAACTACGTTGACCCCGAATCAGAAGTAGTGATCTCAACTTACATTAATCCGGTTCCAGTCAAATGTTTGCCCGGGATTATACTAGACAATGATGAAAGTAGCACCATGTTTGTCAATCATGCACGAAGATTCAGGGAGACGAAAGGAATTATGGTGAACACGTTTGCTGAGCTTGAATCACACGCTTTGAAAGCCCTTTCCGATGATGAAAAGATCCCACCAATCTATCCAGTTGGGCCTATACTTAACCTTGGAGATGGGAATGATGATCACAATCAAGAATATGATACGATTATGAAGTGGCTCGACGAGAAGCATCATTCATCAGTTGTGTTCCTATGCTTTGGAAGCAAGGGATCTTTCGAAGAAGATCAAGTGAAGGAAATAGCAAATGCTCTAGAGAGCAGTGGCTACCCCTTCTTGTGGTCGCTAAGGCGACCACCACCAAAAGATAAGCTACAATTCCCAAGCGAATTCGAGAATCCAGAGGAAGTCTTACCAGAAGGATTCTTTCAAAGGACTAAAGGAAGAGGAAAGGTGATAGGATGGGCACCCCAGTTGGCTATTTTGTCTCATCCTTCAGTAGGAGGATTCGTGTCGCATTGTGGGTGGAATTCAACTTTGGAGAGCGTTCGAAGTGGAGTACCGATAGCAACATGGCCATTGTATGCGGAGCAACAGAGTAACGCATTTCAACTGGTGAAGGATTTGGGGATGGCAGTAGAGATTAAGATGGATTACAGGGAAGATTTTAATAAGAGAAATCCACCACTGGTTAAAGCTGAGGAGATAGAAGATGGAATTAGGAAGCTGATGGATTCAGAGAATAAAATCAGGGCTAAGGTGATGGAGATGAAGGACAAAAGTAGAACAGCACTGCTGGAGGGCGGATCATCATATGTAGCTCTCGGGCATTTTGTTGAGACTGTCATGAAAAACTAATTTAGCAAGAATAAGCTGGAATTCATGCCTAAACCAATACTATCATCAGTCTTGCATCATTTCCTGAAATATAGTAGAGATGCACGTATCTTGTATTGTTACTATTTGTTTGTCAATTTTAAATTAAACTTACAATTCTACCTTAATCAAAATCTTTTATGACCACACAAATACTCTCGGTCTTTTTTGACTTGTTTAGGACCACAAATTTCAAAAGTATTCATTTATTTTAACCCAAGTTGACCGAGTGTGCCGAAGTTGGCTAAGTTGAAGCTGGAAGTTGGCTAAGTTGAAGCTGGAAGAAGTCGTTGAAACCGTGGCCTCAAACGTAGACATGGTTGCCCAGAACCCTCCATGACTGTCCAAATCAATACCTTGAACTCGTTAGCCGTCTTGAATTCTGGGTCCACAAGTGAGGATCAAATAAAGGAAATTGCATATGCTTTTGAGAACAGCGGATGTCGATTCTTATGGTCGCTAAACAAGCCTAATTCAGCTAAAGATGCAATTTTTCCAACTGATTATGAAAATCCAGAAGATGTTTTGCCTGGGATGGGCATCCCAGAAGGCTTCCGCCACTGTTTGTGAGTACAATAAATGTTAACAGTATCTTTTTTGTGCTACAAAGTAACATATAGCTGATCAAAAATTATTTTCCGATTATTTGAGGTTTATGCAAATAAATAAAACAAAAGGAGCCATTTTAAGGTGAAAATGCACTGCTCTTAGTAAGAAAAGGAACTATTATTACTGCCTTTGGCCACACTGGACGGCAATTTTACAGAGATTAGGTGATTGCCCATTATTAAGTTATTGCCCACAACCTCGATAAAACGTCCAACAGAGATGTAGGAAGTGCCACCTTCCTTTAACGCCAATCTGCTCTTCTCCTTCATGTCTTTTACCTTCATCCTTATTTCATTTTCAGGCTCCATCAGCTGCCTTATTGCACTCTCTATCTCCTCCGCTTTAATTATATCCGCGTTGCTCCCTCCGATTTTATAATCCATCTTAATATCCATTCCCATACCCAAATCCTTCACCAATTGAAATGCATTTGCTTGCTGCTCCGAGTACATTGGCCAATAGTATACTTGCCTTGGCAATCAAGAATGGCAATGATGTCATGCCTTTGGTCATAAAAAAATTAAGCTCAATGAAAGTTGGTTACTCAATTTTAACCACAAATAGGTAATGCAACATTATCCTTTTGAACCTTGAGAATGTATATGAAGTTTGTTTAGAGCAGAGGAGTACTAATTTTCCGGACTAAGAACATGTCTTATCATGTGAGTTTAAGTTTCATGCACTGACAGCGTAAAGAAAACTATATAATAAGGCCATGTTAAGCAATTATAGATAAATCTCTTAATAAGAATTAATTGATAATGTGGTGAAGGTGGTATTTAGCCTGCTATTATAAGTTAAAATCCACTTGTTGTAAGAAAAAATATACTACATCATGAGTGTGTATAACTAAAATCCATCCCATGAAAACCCTTACGAAATGTTGCTGATGAAATCCTCGATCAGAAGTCGCAAAGATGTATAAGATGATCCACCTTCCTCCATGGCTATTCTGCTCTTCTCTTGCATTTCCTTCACCTTTTTCCTCACTTCATTCTCTTCACCATCTGCCATAAGCTTCTTAATCGCGCCTTCAATTTCCTCAGCAGTGACAATATCAACTGGATTTTTCCCTTCAAAATCCTTAACGTAATCCAGCCGAATCTCCACTGCCAATCCCAATTCTTTAACCAACAAAAACCCATTCATCTGTTGTTCAGCATAAAGTGGCCAAGCAGCAATTGGCACCCCACAACACACACTCTCCAATACAGAATTCCACCCACAATGCGACACGAATCCTCCTACAGCAGGATGTGATAATACAGTCACTTGAGGCGCCCATCCTACCACTTTTCCAATCCCATTTGTCCTGTCCAAGAATCCTTCAGGCAGTACTTCGTCAGAATTTTCATAATTTCTTGGCATCTCTACTTTCCCTTTTGGTGGTGGCCTTCGTAACGACCACAAGAACCTCTGACCGCTACGCTCCAATGCAATTGCAATTTCTCTTACTTGCTCAGGCTCAAAACTTCCCAATGTACCAAAGCACAAAAACAATACAGATGACTTCGGCTGATCATCCAACCACTTGACAATACTTTCCGTTTCCGGTTTCTTATCCCCCTCTTCAGGATTGGCTACGGGATGAATCGGGTAAATCTGCGGAACAATTTTAGCATTTGAAAGAGACTGAAGAGCAAAAGATTCAAGCTCAACAAAGGTATTAATAATAATACCTTTCGTCTCTTTGAAACGACGGATACCATCGAAGTACAAAATCGAGCTAGGTGTAACCGATTTAGCTGGTCTAGGTAAGATTTTAGCAGGATACGGATTTTTAAATCCAAGAATTGATAATTCCTCATTAGACTCGGAGTAGTCGTACTTGGAAATTTCGTCTTCGTTAGCATTACTCCTTAGAGCTTCAAAATGAAGCGATAACGCAAGAAAAGCAGTAGCTGAAGTAAAGAAATTGTAACTCGGAACACCAAATTCATTGGCGACGTCAATCATGGAAATGCAGAACATATCAAGAACGAACCCACAACAACTATTACTAGTAATGTTGTTACGAACATATTCTCTTACCTTTGATTTGTGACCGTCGACGAAATCATACAAGAATCTGTCCTTGTTAGACAAGAGTTCAGCAGCTGTTTTTGAGTCAATTGAAATATCAATAAAGTGCAAACGGGAATGAGAAGAAAGTGATTGAAGATAAGGTTGAACGCCGAAATCGGCAGGATGTTTCATTATAAGGAGAGAAATAGAAAGACGTTCATCTGTATCAAGAATGAGTTTGGAAATTTCAACAGCGGAAGCTACGTGACCCAATCCAGGCGATGGAATGAAAACCAGCTCTGGTTTTTTTGTGTCCATGGCTCTGTTATCAGTGTATTAGGCAGAGTACCATGAATTCTGATTCTCTTATTTGAACTATAATTAAGTTGAGGGGAATAAAAGGAAATACGTGGGATAATGTTGTTCACTTGAAATTTGTATTTGGGATAATTATATAAACATCCCTATAGTTTTTGAAATTATGGAAACCTCCCTTAACTTTTGAACTATTGGATAACATAACTATTTTTAGTCAGGTTATTACCCGTGTTATAGGTGGGGGCATGAGACAAGGTATTTTATTTAACACGTGGGCGAGACATAAGTCCTAAGGCGAGAGGCATACGCCCCATTGTTATTTATTTTTAGTATTTTATAAATTAATACAATAAATATATAAATAAAAATACATTAAAATTGTAAATTGTAAAAATGAAAATTATAAAATTAGTAGAAAAATATATATATCTAGTACAAACTTGCTAACATGTGCATGAAACATAAAAACAAATATTCTTTTACTTGAAAAAGTGAAAGACGTAAAGATGCATTACACATGTAACATGACTATGATAGAACATACATAGAGTAGTGAAAATGTTATTCTAGTTTCTAATAATTCTAAGAAAAAAAAAATAACAATATAAAGTTAATTGTTTAAGAACCTAAACACTAGAAAACAAATTAATGATACTTATTATAATACAAATAGCCAGAACATATAATTTGATAAGAATAAGAATGAAAAAACAAAAACAAAAAAAAGTGAATTTGTTACGTAGTATATAACAAATCAAAAACAATTATGGTAGGATAAGCAATTAGAAAAAACTTTTGACTTTTGAGATTTTTAATTTGAGAATTTACTATGATTTAAAATTTTAAATTTTGGATATTTAAGATTTTAAAAAAAGATTTATAAGCAGTTTTGGCTCAAATTCTGGGAAGCTCTCGAATGAACGTCCAGAACGTTGGTACTTACGCCTAGGCAAATGCCCAAAAGATTGAGGCTTACGCCGCATGATACTTGCTTCTCGCCAGTAAGCCTCTGTGGATTTTTGGTATGCCTCGCCCTAAGCTCGTCGAGAAATGGTCTTTTAAAACACTAGTTACTACTTACTTGATTGTTTAGCGCTTATAAGCAATTTTAAATCATCAACTCAGTTTTACCCGTTGTAGTTGGTAATTTACCGTTGTTTTTAATATTACAAAGTCGATATTTGAAGGATTTTATTTGTAAATATATCCTTTTGTGACCTGATAATATAAAAATATTATTTTTCACTTGAAATCAACAATTTTCCTATAATTTGATACATTGCTCACAAAGAATAACTTCATACATTGCGCTCACAAAGAAGTTCACACAAGTGTTTCCTAATACTAACTCCCCATACGCTCTACTTTAATACAAGAGAAAAAACACTATAAATGATTCTCAATTTGTGAAGAGGTGCATCTAACTTGAGAAGACATTGCCTATTTATAACAATAGTCTTAGGAATTTCTTGACCAATAATGGAGAGATGAATTGAAAGAATTCAAGACTCCATGGATAGTGAGGTTGAAGACTTACTTGAAAGAGTTCAAGCTCGATGGAATGGAAGTTGAAGACTCAATTGAGAAGGTTGATCATTCAATGAATAGTCAAATTGAAACCTCAACTGAGAGATTGAATACTCAAAGAATGTTGAAAACTCTGTAGAGAAAGTTATAAGACTCGAGTAAAAAAGTTGGACTAAATTTAAACTTGAATATTTTAGATTGTGGTTTTGATTTAAACAAATTTCCTGGAAAAGGTTTAAAGTTTAGGTTGGCAATGTTGAAATTGTTGGCTCCATAAAAACTTTCATTAATATTTTTAAATTTCAAATACCATTTTCACTTGAAAAAATATTTCACCATTTTTTAGAATTTTACAATTCTTATGTCTAAACGCCTACTAACTATGCAAATAACTTAAACTCATTTCCCTTTAACTATTCATGTCAATTAAAGGGGGTGATTGAAGGGAATTTTGTGAAGAGAAAATGGATTATGGGAGTGTGTGGCTTGAACTATTGATTGGTCTTTATCGTATATGCCTGCCACACCCACATGGGAATGGATGGGTGATGAACGATACCAAGTGTATAAGCTTTTAAAAATGCAATGACAAAGCGTGTTTCTCAATCTCAATAGCCTTTCTACTTGACAATAATAGTAGCAAATTTGTAAACTTGTTGAACTCTGTCCTGTCCACTGAAAAACACAAAAACCTTATCTCATACCCCAAACCAGCAAAAGATAGAGAAACCTCAATGACAACGAAAGCAGAGCTGGTTTTCATTCCTGCGCCGGGAGCTGGCCACCTCGTCTCCGCCGTTGAAATCGCAAAGCTCATTCTAGACAGAGATGAGAGGCTCAGCATCTCTGTCCTTACCATGAAGCTTCCCATGGACTTCGGGACTCAATCTTACGTCGAATCCCTCTCTTCTACAGCCCGCTTGAGTTCGTCGACATTACAGTCGACGAGAAAACTGTTGCTGAATTAATGTCAAAAAAGGAGACTTTCTTCTTAGATTTCATTCGAGGTCACAAACCAAAAGTGATTGACTTTGTTCATAACATGACCTCTAATTCTCAGCTCGCGGGTTTCGTTCTTGACATGTTTTGCATTCCCATGATAGACGTGGCCAATGAATTCAGTGTTCCCAGTTACATTTTCTTTACCTCTAGTGCTTCTTTACTTGCTCTCTTGCTTCATTTTGAGTCCCTTAAAAAGGAGCATAATATAGACACCTCCACGTACAGGGACTCACATGAGGAATTGGAAATCCCTGGTTTTAAAAACCCCTATCCTACAAAACTCTTGCCTACGGTAGCAACTGATCAATCAGCCGTAATGACCATGTTCTTCGATTTCGTGACTCGTTATAAAGAGACGAAAGGTATTATGATCAACACCTTCGCCGAGCTAGAACCTTTTGCTCTTCAGTTTCTTTCAGGTTCGAAGAAAGTTCCGCAAATTTACCCCGTTGGTCCTGTGTTGAATTTTAAGGAAGGTGGTCACGGTCGAAACAGCCAATCTGAAATAGAAAGCATTATCAAATGGTTGGATGACAAGCCAAAGTCATCCGTAGTGTTTTTGTGCTTTGGAAGTATGGGAAGCTTTGAACCTGAACAGGTCAAAGAAATTGCGATTGCATTGGAATGTAGCGGTCATAGGTTCTTGTGGTCCTTACGAAGACCTCCACCTAAGGGTAAAAGGGAGCTACCGAGTAATTATGAGAATTTTGAGCAAGTGTTACCTGAAGGGTTTATTGAAAGGACAAATGGAGTTGGCAAAGTGATAGGATGGGCGCCTCAAGTAACGGTGTTATCTCATCCAGCAGTGGGCGGATTTGTGTCTCATTGTGGATGGAATTCTATACTGGAAAGCTTTTGCTTAGGGGTCCCTATGGCTACTTGGCCTCATTATGCCGAACAACAGATGAATGCATTTGCGCTGGTTAAAGAATTAGAATTGGCAGTGGAGATTCGGATGGACTATGTTAAGGATTTTGAAGGGAAAAATCCTGTTGACATTGTAACTGCCGAGGAAATTGAAAGTGGCATACGGCAGCTTATGGCAGATGGCGACGAGAACGGAATCAGGAAAAAGGCAAAGGAGATGAAAGAGAAGTGCAGTGCGGCATTGAAGGAGGGTGGTTCATCCTATGCATCTCTTGGTCTTCTAATTGAGGATGTCATTAGTAACATTTCTTGATCATTTTGGTGTATCTTTTTTATATATTTTAATTTCTATTACATTGGGGGATTTGGGGAAATGAAGCTAAAGAAGGCGAGAATTGGACTTACACATGTTATTTCTATTACATGATTGTAATAAGGAGAGGACTATACTTCTTGAGTATGGATTTCTATTATCACTTCACAAAATGCCTCAGCAGTAAAAGTGTAATCAAATGTTACTAATGGCATCCTCAATTAGAAGTCCAAAGAGATACATAGGACGAGCCGCGTTCCTTCATTGCTGCACTGTTCTTCTCTTTCATTTCCTTCGCCTTTTTCCTAACTTCATTCTCGCTACTGTGTTCCATTAGCTGCCGCATCCCACTCTCAATTTCCTTCGGGCTCACTATGCCATCAGGCTCATATGTCCTCTCGAAATCCTTGAAATAATCCATTCGGATCTCCACTGCCAGCCCAAATTCTTTGACCAACGAAAATGCATTCATCTGTTAGCCAGCGAAATGGGGCCAAGTAGCCATGGGGATCCCAAAGCAGAAGCTTTCTAGTACAGAATTCCATCCACAATGAGATATAAATCCACCCACTGCTGGATGAGATAGTACTGCTACTTGAGGTTCCCATCCTATCACTTTTCCGACCCCATTTGTCCTTTCGATGAATCCTTCTGGTAGCACTTGATCAAAATTCTCATAATTACTCGGCAGCTCCATTCTCCCTTTTGGTGGAGGTCTTCGTAAAGACCACAAGAATCTGTAACCGCTACACTCCAATGCAATCGCAATTTCTTTGACCTGTTCAGGTTCGAAGCATGCCAAACTTCCAAAGCACAAAAACACGACAGAGGACTTTGGTTGCTCATCCAACCATTTGATAATGCTTTCTGTTTCGGATTGGCTGTAGACCTCCCTCCTTAAAATTCACCACAGGACCAACTGGATAAATTTGCAGAACTATCTTCAAATCTAAAAGAGATTGAAGAGCAAAAGGTTCTAGCTCGACGAACGTGTTGACCATAATACCATTCGTCTCTTTAATACGACTTATGCATTCGAAGAAAAAGTTCGTCGTAGCTGTTTGATCTGTTGTCAACCTAGGCAAAAGTTTTGCAGGATAAAGGTTTTTAAAACCAGGGATTGCCAATTCCTCATCGGAATTCATGATCAGCAACAGTTTTCTCGTCTATTGTGATGTCGACAAACTGAACAGAGTACAAAGAAGTTCACATATTGGCTAGTTGTAAGGCAATTGAGATTGAGAAAGATGTTTTATGATTGCATTTTAAAAAGCTTATACAATTGTTATCAGTACATTTCATCACAAACCAAATTATTTTTTTAAGGTGGAAATTTCTAACCAATTTGCAGATTGATTTATTTGACCTGTCCAAGTCCACTATAAAAGCATATCTAATCTTTCCAGATAAAATATGTGTATCCATTTTTAACCAGTAACAGAAGGAGTTTAAAAAGGTTTTTGAATTTGTGATGGTTTCAGGCTTCAGCTGATCCAAACAGTATTTTCAATGTACACTGTGAACTTCTGAACATTCTAGAAGTGCTCATCCTCAGGGGTGGAGCCAGCCCTTCCGCTACGCGTTTAGTCGAACCCAGTAACTTTGATTCAATCCATATATTTGTCTTAAGAAATTCATCTAAAACTAAAAGCATGGCCAAACACCTTAATTTTTTGCCAAAAATACTTTTGACCATAAAAAGTACTTTTAGCCCAAAAAAAAGATTGGTCAAACAGGTTACAAGTAGGATAAGAAGCTTAACAACAGATTCTAACTTCTCAATATTATGATTAAATAGTGATAAATACAAGGATCTATAAATTGAGCAGAAGATAATCCATTACAAAGCTGCATTATTCAGTAGTTCATCAATGAGTTTCCCAAGGGACAAGTATGACGATCCACCTTCAATTACGCTAGCTCTGCTCTTCTCCTTCATCTCCTTTGCCTTTTCTCTTACTGCTCTATTAATTTCCATCAATTCTTTAATCCCTTTTTCTATGGAATCTGCAGTAACCATTGGCTGATCTTTAGTCCTTTCACAGTAATCCAAAGTGATTGCCACTGCAACTCCTATTTCTTTGACTATCTGAAACGCATTCACTTGCTGCTCTGAGTGCAACGGCCATGTTGCTATAGGCACCCCACACCATATACTTTCGAGTATCGAGTTCCACCCACAATGTGACACGAATCCCCCGGTTGCCTCGTGTGACAAAACCTTCAGTTGCGGGACCCATCCTACAACTTTCCCTTTTATCACCGTCCGATCAAGAAATCCTTCTGGCAAGATCTCGGAATAGCTCGTGTATTCTCCGGGGAACTGCGCGTTATTGCTTTGTGGGGGTTGACGTAAAGACCACAAGAATCTGCAGCCACTGTTGTCCAAAGCTAAAGCGATCTGTTTCACTTGGTCCAGTGGTAAGCTCCCTTGGCTCCCAAAACAGATTAGTACCACTGATTTTGGTGGCTGTTGATCAAGCCAATTTATGATTTCCGCCTCCTCTGACTCTGACTTGGATTTTGACTGGTTCAAAATTGGACCAATTGGATAAATAGGTGGCAGTGGATCCTCACCCTGTTGAGATCTTGATATTTGATTGTTGTAAGCATCTAATTGATGGATTTCTAATTCAGCAAAAGTATTGATAATAATGCCTTTGGCTTTTCTATATCCACGAGCAAAATCGAGGAATCTCCCTCGCCACGTGTCTCTATCGACTAGGACCATCGGCAATAACTTTGGAGGAACAGGGTACGCGTAACTGGGAAATGATAACAGATTGCTACCATCAGTGTTCTTGAACAAAGAAATATCATGTTGACACTCATCTTCAAGAAATTGGAAATGAAGCATTAGTCCGAGAAAAGCAGCTGGAGATGTGAAAAACACGTAGCTGGGGATGTTAAACTCGTCAGCGACATCCATTAAAGGAGTGCATAACATGTCAACAACAAAACCAGCAAGTTTTTTACCAGAACGTTGAGATATTAAAAAATCCTTGATGTGAGATTTTTGACTTTGTACTAATCTGTAGACGAAATGTCCTCGAGTTTTCGAACTCCATTCTGGGGTTGGATCAGCTGCAGGTAACTGAACAAATCGAAGGCGATCAGAGGAGGATGAAGCAGCAACAGAGTCAACGAAAGGGCCACTAACGGCGTCGATGTAATCGGGAAGTTTCATAATGAGGACAGTGATTGTAAGATGATGATTTTGATGGAAAAGGAGTTTTGCTAACTCTAGCATCTGAGCTACATGACCCATTGCCGGAGATGGGATAAGAATTAGTTCGGCTAGTTTCTCCATATTAACTGCAGGTGCTGGTTTTGGTTTTCGGTTCTGCTTTTTCTTCTTCTTCGCTCTTACTTTTGTAGGTTTATCATTGGTTTTCACGGATGCTGTCGTTGTTTTAGTTTCCCAATTAGTTTCAGCATAGTGCGCCACGAGCTAGGTCATGTTTCTCCTCCAGAATAGAGTAAATTCCCAATTATAACTCCATCATTATTTCAAAAAAAAATATTTTATTTTATATTCTTCTCTTTCTTCAATATTATGTTATACTATCTTTTATTTAAATTTTATTTTTTATTTTTATTAAGGAAATTATATCTTTTTTTTCTTGTTTATATATTCATCACGTATCATTGAGATATAAGATAACTAAATGTATACTTCCTATGTTTCAATTTATGTGAACCGATTTGACTGGGCACATAATTTAAGAAAAGAGAAGAGATTTTTGAACTTGTGGTGTAAAATGAAGCACAAAAATTTTGTGTGCCTATAAATCATTACATAAAAGTAAATTGTTTCCAAATAAGGAAATGAGTCATTTTTTTTGGCATGGACTAAAAAGGAAATATGTTCACATAAATTGGAACAGAGGGGGTATTACATTATGGTAAAATTCAGACTAAATATTACATAAATGTTCAACTTGCACCTTTAGTATGCTCCCACAAATGAATTTAATTTACATAAAAATAACTTATAATAAAAGTAACTTACAATTTTAAATAAAAAATAGATGCACAAAATTAATTTACCAAAATTATATGTCAAAGTTAAGATGTAAAATTAATATTATAAAGATATTACATAAATATAATTAGGTATATATAAAAGATAAATTAAAAGAGTTAAATAATAAAAATAATAATGAAGTAAGGATGAATAGTAATTGAGGAAAAAATGGAAGAGCACTTGAACTTCATTTTGACAAAAAAATTGCATTTTGGAGAAATAGGGAAGGTCGGAGATGCCTCACTGCGTTGCCCCCAATTAAAAAAGCAAAATTTTGTAAACTATTCCTCTAAGATCTAGGGGTGGGCATTGGTCGGATCGATTCGGTTATGAATATTATCGGTTTAGCATATCAGTTATCGGTTTACAAATATGATAAACCGATAATCAAACCGATAAGATATTAGTTACATTTTGACAAACTTATGACATGTTGTCACGACCCCAAATCCTAACAGGCCGTGATGGCGCTTATCGTGGAACTAGGCTAGCCAACCATCACTTTACTACGCATTTGTTCAATTATAAGAGTTCACAATTTAATAATAAGCATGCAACCATAGCATCAAATAATATAATTAAGTCTTAGCGTTCCCATATTAGCCTAAACAAACCTCCCAAGAACTGGAGTCAATAGTCATGAGCATCTAAGAACGAATAAATCTAACTCTGCTAAAACTATAATATATATCTCTAAATCAAATGCTAAAGCTAAATAAGGAAGGGAATGGAGAAGTTGTGGACGCTGGACAGCTACCTCGAAATCCCGTGAAATGCTGCTATCGAACCTGCGTCAGCTACTGCTGCGAGCTAGTACCTGGATCTGTGCACAGAGGCACATGGAGTCTTTATGAGTACGCCAACTCAGTAATAATGAAAATAAATCACAATCTGAGAATTATAAAACACACAGTACAGATACACAATTCCACAAAACCAGTAAAATATCATGTCACCATGTAGTATTCATCAAATAATAAGTTCGAAATCAGTTTCCAGAAAACCTTTGAAACCAGGTGTGATATCAGTATATCTCAGTGAAATTCTCAGTAGAACCAATTTGAAAACGAAGTAAATCATAGTTCGAAAACTCAGTAAAAATCTTCATAAAGCTGCCCCTCGGGCCATAATCATTTCTCATCACAATATCTTTCAGTATTAGCCCATCAGGCAACCTCACAATCACTCTGCCCATCATGCAACCTCACAATCACTCTGCCCATCAGGCAACCTCACAATCACTCAGCATAAGCCTCGCGGGCATCACTCATTTGGTACCTGCACAACCTCACAATCACTCT
>ML248537.1:22886-32922 GCA_005239495.1 Nicotiana undulata | reverse complement strand
AGGGGGAGGGGGAGGGGGAGGGGGATGTGGAGAGAGAAACGTGGGGGGACTGGAAGATACGTTAAAGTTATTTTAGGACACTTACTAATTACTATCATTAATTCCCATAAAATATACATAAATGGTAATTGGGTATATAAAATGTAATTATAGTAAACCTTGAGTAGGGAGGATAATATAGCTTCATATAGCATTCTTATTTTTTTTCCTCCAAGTTTCGGTGAAATCTATATGTCCAAATGCTAGCTAAGATTTACTTAGAGTTTCAAAATGTAACGACTCGACTGGTCGTTTTAAGCATTTGCACTTTTCTCGGTAGTTTGAGGGCACGAGTATGATGTATTATGTGAGGACCTGATAGGTCATATTATGTTTTAGAACCTATATATTAGTTTTGAAGCTTCAAATACCTTATTTTAGCCTTTTTCGATTTGCGTGCGCACGGTACTTTTTTCGGAAAGCTTTTATGTTAAAAACTGAGAAAATATGAAATTTTGACTTAAAATCCATTTGAGTTGACTTCAGTCAACGTTTTGAGCAAATGGACTCGGATTCGTATTTCGACGGTCCCAGTAGGTCCGTATCGTGATTTGAGACTTGGGCATATGCCTGGAATCGAATTCGGAAGTCCCTAGCTCGAGTTATCGCACTTTGTTGAAATTTGAAAGTTAAAGGACTTTGAAATGTTTGACTTTTGGATACCAAGTTCGTATTTTTTGTCCCGAAATCCGGTATAGGTCCAATACTATATTTATTACTTGTTTGTCAAATTTGGTGAGAAACAGAGTTGATTTGACATGATTCGGACGTCCAGTTGTTGAAATAATAGTTTTAATGTTTTCTTGAAAATCCCTTTTGATTTGGTGCTCAATTCATAGTTCTAGGTGTTATTTTGGAGATTTGATCGCGCGAGCAAGTCTGCATGATGTTTCTAAACTTGTGTGCACATTTGCTTTAGAGCCCCGAGGGCTCGGGTAAGTTTCGAATAGGCTACGTCGTGGTTTGGACTTAGAAAACTCAGTTGGTTCTGCAACTTCTGTATCTGGTGTCTGATCTCGCAATTGCGAGATCAGTGTTCACATTTGCGAACATTCCCCAATCCTTCATCGCATTTGCGAGCAAATTCTTCGCATTTGCGAAGAGAACCTGGGTCAGCATGTGATCACATTTGTGATCAAGAGGTCGCAATTGCGGGGAGGCCAGAGTTCGCATTTGCGAACAATACTTCACATTTGCGAAGCGGGGTGGGGCAGGCTTGGTCGCATTTGAGATAAATCTGGTCGCATTTGCGATCAATCTGGTCGCAAATGCGGATGATCAATATTCGCATTTGCGAACAAGTCATCGCAAATGTGACGAAAACGGATATGGAAGGACTCCGCATTGCGACGGTTTCTTCAAGTTACTGATCAAAATGGGACTTAAGCATGATTTTTGTTCATTCTCTTAAAAGTTTCAAGCTTATAAACCCTATAGAGGCAAATTTTCAAAGAACTCTTCTTCCCCAATTCATTGGTAAGTGATTCTAGACTAGTTTCTTTCAATATTTCACTACATTTCCTATGATTTTATTCATGGTGGAAATTGGGGGTTTGGGTAGAATTAGGGATTTTTGTCAAATGAGGATTTAGCTCAAATTGAGGCCAGATTCCAAAATAAATTACATAACCGGACTCGGGGATGAATGGCTAATTCGGTTTTGGTCTGAATCTCGGGTTTGGACCAAGCAAGCACGGGAGTTTACTTTTTCAATAATGACGTAAATTGAATCTTTTGCAATCGTGGGTAGTACCTAAGGCTTAATGTGAATCGTTTAATTGGTAAATTTCTAGATTCTATTGGTTCGGAAGCTTGTTTGAAAGGAAAAACTGTGATTAATCTTTGGAGCGAGGTAAGTGTCTTGCCTAACTTTATTGAGGGAATTTTCCCTACTATTTGATATTGTTTTCCACATGCGGGGATGATACATATATTAGGTGACAAGCATATATGCATGTTCCAAGGTTGACCATTTTCGGGGGTAAATTATGTTATAAATTGTGTCTTGTAGAATCACGTGACTTTCTTGCCTCATGCCCTACTTGACTCCTAGATACTAAGAACATAGTATTAAATGTTAGAAACTAAGACTTAGCTCATTATAACTTGATCAAATTTTTAGAATTCTCATAATACATTGATTTGTTTAATTCGGTCATCACTGTGCATAATCCTTAATACCTTGCTACGACCGATATTCTTGAGATACTAGATTTTATACTTGTGTTATAGATCATTCGTGAGATTTGTTGAAATATTTGGATAATAAGGTTCTTGCAGGTTTATTGAACTATTGTTAGCTTGGAAAGTTATGATTCCGATTCATTTTGAATATTCGTTTAAACATTCTCCTTGACATTATTTATGTTTTCTGCCTTGTTTATCATTGATATACATATGCTTCATAACGAAGAGTGTAAAGAACGAAAGGTGATGTCGAGACATTGTTACATTATCTGTGAGGAGGGTGTAAAGCACGAAGGGTGATGTCGTGCCATATTATTGAGAGTAAAAACACGAAGTGTGATGTCGTGCTACGTTATATGAGTGTAACGCACGAAAGGTGATGCCGTGCTATTTCATTTGAAAGTAAAAGAACGAAGGGTGATTCCGATTCCGAAAGTTTGAGTATGTCAGTAATGTCAAATGTGACTTGTGTGCAAAATTTGAGGTCAATAGGGCGTGATTTGATAGGTTCCGGCATCGATCGAGGTTAGAAATTGTTATAAATTGGATTATTATGAGTAATTGAGCATATATTAATGGATTTGCATAATTATTGGCTAGTTTTGGACCGTTGTGCATCGGTTTGAGTCGTCGGAAGGGCTTGAAAGCTGGTTATGGAACTTCAGAGCGAGGTAAGTCTCCTTTCTAACCTTGTAAGGGGGAATTGCCCCCATAGGTGAAATAATTAATTATGTGCTACTATTTGTGGGGGCTACGTACGCACGAGGTGACGAGAGTCCGTGCGTAGCTACTATTATGCTTATGTCCAGGGTAGTATAGGACCCAAAAGCATGTTTTACTTGTCGCATTTGTAATTTTACTGATGAATTTAAAATGCTTAAATCATATCGAGCTTGGCAAATGAATTTAAAAAAAAAAAAAAGGATTAAACACCATCTTCTTGACTATTAAAAGAGAAATTGTCATTTTCTTGGGTACTTGTTTCCTGATGAAGTCTGGATTGACTGTTTGAATGTGTGTATCTATGAGTACCTGCGTCGCATGTATGATTCGCGAGTGGGGTACCTTTATTATTTATATTTGACCGCGCGCATGTATGATTTGCGAGCGAGGTAATAGATGCATCTATGGTTCGCGTCGTTCAACACTTCGGCAATGCACATTTTATTATTTTGTTGGATCGGGCCGTACGACCTCGACATTACTTGCACATGATATTTGTGCTGGATATTTTCTGTGATTTGAACTGTTTAATTTCCTTGAGATATAAGTCGTCAACTGAAATGACGAAAATTGAAATTTTAATTATGAAAGAAGTTGATCCTTCATGTTGCTACTCGTTATTTAATTATGACATCAATGCTTAGCGTCATATTTAATTATATTAATTTGACTTCTAAGAAGTGTCAAAGTCGACCTCTCGTCACTATCTCTTCGAGGTTAGACGGTATACTTACTGGGTACACGTTGTTTTTTTGTACTCATACTACACTTGCTGTGCATTTTGTTGCACAGACACAGGTACGTCTAGTGGTCTAGCTTGGCGCAATGACATGTTTAATATGGAGACTTGGGTGAGTTGCACCTCTCGAGACGACCTGCAACCAACAGAGTCTCCTTCTGAGTATTGTATTGTACCTTCTCCACTGTCCAAAATTGTATTCCGGACAGTTATGTAATAAATCTTTTTTCTAGAAATTACTCATGCACTTGTGACACCGGGTTCTGGGGATGACTATGGGATTTATTCGTTAGTTGGATTTGTTAAAAATATTTTATATACTCAGTGGAAGTTCATTATTTACTATTTAATGTAATGAAAGCAAATTATTTCAAAACTACTAAAATGAGAATTTAATTAACTATTTGGTGTTGGCTTGCCTGACAGTGGTGTCCGGCGCCATCACGACCCTTAATGAATTTTGGGTCGTGACAGGAACGAAGGGTGTTTCCATGCAAATGAAGACGAGGGACATGCATTATGTCGTGATATCCTTTTCTGGCAGATATCTTCATGTTTTTACCTTGAGCTGTTATTGTCGTACTTATGGTTCTTATGTGACTTGTCGTTACTGTTCTGTCTTTGTTCTCTATCACAATTATTGTTGTGTTGCCCATGCCTTCCACTTGCTTAACTTGCAAATAACATGTCTATTTCTTGTTGATATAATTACGTCCATGTCATATCTGTTTTGCTGCACTTAAGTACAGGTATTCTACCATGTTTGTCATTTATGTCTCTACTTGTTAACTTATAAAGATCATGTGTCCCCTTTCTTATTTGTTATATCTATATTTATGCCTCTACGATGTTCTTAGTTGAAGTTACATTCCTTTTCCTAATTGTTGTCATTATCTCTATGCTTTCCGCCTAGTTTTTTACTGGTGCCCTTATGTATATTCTCGTTCATTATTGCGACTTGCGTATTTCCTACTTTGTCATTACTGTTATCGGTATTTTTGCCATCCGGTTGGTACCGTTTTACGCATTTTTGGTGAGGATGAGATAAATGCATGAAGGCTGTTGCCGTGCCGTTGAATTTAATGTCTCGAGTATATTTCTCACACTATGAAAGTTTTGAGGTGATTATTGTGGTTCATTGGTTTTCGCTCTAAGGAAAAGATTGGTCGAGATATTGGAAACTGTTGAATTGTGATCTCTTCTAGTCCTCCGTTATTGCTTTGTACATTCGTTTCATGTGCTCTATTATGTTATATTGTTGTGTAGTTCTATTGTTAGTTTACATTACATATTTTATTAATGAGCATCTTTTAACTAAAAAGCCTCATCACTACTTCGACGAGGTTAGACAAAATACTTACTGGGTACATGGGGTCGGTTGTACTCATACTACACTTCTGCACCTTGCGTGCAGACTTTTGGAGCGGAGCTGCTGGTGATGTCGGGAGCTGACCCTGAAGATGTTCGTGCATTCCGGATATAACTGCCACTTGTCCTTAACAACTTTAGACTTTGTTAATCTGTTTATGTAGCTTTCAAATAGATCGTGTAATTATTTGTATCAGCTTTGTAAATTCTAAGTATTAGAAGTTCATGATTTGTACTACCAGTTCTTGAGTTAATTTGTAAATGTTCAGATAATTCTTCACTATATTCCTATAATTTCATTTGGTTGTATTGACTATTAGTTGGCTTACCTAACAGGTCGAATTAGGTTCCATCACGACCAATGATTTTTGGGTCGTGACACAGAAACTATATGATTTACCAATTGTACATTATATTTTCACTTTCATTACATTAAACCGAATATTACTACTGAAGTTATCTCACTTCCAAGACAGTTGACAGTGACACTGAAGAATGATCAACAAGGTAAATGTAACTTTAGAATTAAACCTAGAAATGGTTTCTTTAATGTCAAAGATTTCATTAGTTAGGGAATTTTTGTTTTTGGCCAACGACATACCTTTATGGAGGTAGGTATAGTCAGCTTTTTAAAGGCAACATGCCTTTCAAATGTGTAATGAAGAGGCTTGGTCTGGTCCTCTTCTTTGTAATCTCTTTGGTGATATGAAAATCAACTCAAGGACCCAACTAGGGACTTGAGCATTAATCCAAGTAAGAAAAAAAACTAGTGAAAATTTACGAAGAATTAACCCAAATAGCTGCCAATCCTACCACTTAAACGAAAAATAGCAGGTTGAGGTATAATATATGTATAATTTATATATAATTGTGTATAATCAATACATAATCAATGTATATGAATAGACAGACTATTTATGTAAAGATCCCAAAATTTAATTTGCTAATGGAAAAAACATGAATTCCAAAATCCATGTCATTAAAAGATTGACATTTATACCCAACTTAAGAATGAGCAATAGAGAGAGACGGCGAATTCATAGCAACTCACTGCCATATGATGCTACCTTTAGCTATACATATAGAAATTATATGATTGTGAAAGTAGCAGAAAGCAATTAAATCTTTTAAGTGCGTGAATTATCCTTAATATCTTTGATTAAACTCTCGAGAAAATGGTAAGATGATCCCCCTTCTAAAATGGCTCTCCTGCTCTTTTCTTTCATCTCCTCCATTTTCTTTTTGATACCATTCTTTTCATTTGTACTAGCCAACATCAGTCGCTTTATGGCGCGCTCTATCTCCTCTGATGTGACCAAAAGTGGACTCTCACTTCGATACTCCATCTTAATATCCACAGCCATCTCCAAATCAACCACCAGCTCGAAAGCATTCGCTTGTTGCTCTGCATACATAGGCCATGTTGCCATTGGTATTCCAAACCACAAGCTTTCCAGTATTGAATTCCAACCGCAGTGAGTAAAGAATCCTCCTATTGACTTGTGTGACAACACCGCCACTTGAGGTGCCCATCCTATCACTCTCCCTTTATGCGAATTTCGTTTCAAGAAACCTTCGGGCAGCACTTGCCCCGGACGTGCAAGCACGTCCGGAGCATCTACTTTGCCCTTGACCTGTGGATGCCGTAGAGACCACAAAAAACGGCAGCTGCTATTGTCAAGGGCTATGGCAATTTCTTTCAACTGTTCCTCGTCAAAGCTCCCATAGCTCCCGAAACAGAGGAACAATACCGAAGAATCTGGTTGCTCATCTAACCAGTTGTTGATACTCTCGTCCGGTTCTTGATTCAGGTTGATTATAGGCCCAACTGGGTATAAAGACGGAACCCCATTTTCATTACCCAGAAATTTAACTGGATGAGGCTCAAGCTCAAAGAAAGTATTAACTATGATTCCTTTTGCCTGTCGTATCATTCGAGCAGTAGACAGAGGTAGATGCAAACGACCATCCTTATCCAACATGGCACTTGGCAAAACCTTAGCTGGAAGAGGATTTAAATACGTCGAAACAGGCAGTAACGTATCCGAATCCTTGAAGTCAGAGATATCGCGATCGTGATCATCTTTAAGCGTCTGTGCATAAAACATGAGGCCAAGAAAAGCAGCACTAGAAGTAAAGAATACATAGCTCGGCAAACCAAGCTCAGTTGCTACTTCTATCATTTTATCACTAAACATATCAACAATCACACCAGTAAGTCGACTACCGGACTTACTTTTAGTGGTCATGAAATTGTCTACAATTGCCTCTCTTACTAATTGCTTGGAATTATCAAAGAGCTCAACAAGAACAACTTCTTGAGGTTTAGTACGATCATTACTTTGGGATTGACTCTTCTGGTCCGATCTTTCCCCAGACGCCGCGCATAGCGGGAGCTTAGTGCACCGGGCTGTCATTTTATTACTTTGAGATCGAGTAGGAGAAAGGTGCAAGAATCGTAGGCGTGAATTGGTAGAGTCATCATTTACTGCTAGCGTCTTTGTATATGTGTGTATAGTTGTTTCAAATGGAAGGTCAATGATGAAGAAAGTAATTGAAAGACAATTGGTTCGACTTGTGAGTAACTTGCCAATTTCAACAGCGGCGACGAGGTGACCCATTCCTGGCCCTGGAATGAAAACCAGCTCTGTGCTCTCCATCTTTGGTTTGATCTACTGATTTCATTTCAACTGCTTTAGTAGGCGATTGGACACAAGAATTGTAAAATTTCAAAAAAGGTTAAAATATTTTTATTTTGATAATAGTATTTGAAATTTAGAGTTGTGTTTGGACATAAAATTCAGTTTAAGTTATTTTTGAAGTTTTGTAAGTGATTTGAGTGAAAATATTGAAAGTCAATTATTTGAAGTTTTTTAAATTTTCAAAATATATTTTAAAATGAAAGTTGAAAATTGGATGTACAAAGGATGATTTCGAAAAAAGTTAACTTTTTTCTTTAAAGAAAAGGAAAAAAAAATTATGTGCAAACGGGCTCTTAGTATACACTATTCAACAACAACAATTAAATAGACACGTGAAAAAAAGAAGACACAAAGGTGTTGCTGTCGTGGATATATCGGCAGCCAAGTATAATCAACGAAAGCAGAGAACCACAAATTAAAGATCCATGTCATCGGAGCAGTAATCGAAATCAATTATTGAGTTTTTGGACAAAAGTGACGTTAATATTTGAAAAAAAAAGTTATATATTTATATATAACGCAAAAGTATACCGTACTATACATTAACGGTGTTTTTAACCGTTAAGGTATAACGCAATATATTCACGCACTATACCTGTATAGCGCACAGATTTTCAGCGTTATGCAGTGACGATTTGACTGAAAGGTATAACGCATAAAAATAGGGGGCTAAACCTATATAGCGCACAAAATCACTGCGCTATACCTGTTATTTTTAAATCACTTCTTCTTCCCCACGATAAGAACACTCACCCCATTTTTTTATTTGCTCCCAACCAGAACGGTCTCCCTCTCCCCCCTTTTTCTTCTCCAATTTTTTTTTTGTGGGCCCCACCTGTCGCACAAAACGCCAAAAACGTAGGTCCCACATCGTAGCAAAGCATTGTGTTATTGTGGTTTCACTATTTTGGACTCAAGTTTTCAACTAATTCACTTTCCGAATATCATAAATCGAGGTATTTCGATTTATTTTATGTCGAAACTTGTATAATAATGCATATTAGTTGACTTGAATGTGTTTCTATATCGTTTTGTGTTTTATTTGCGAAATTAGTATGTTATGTTTTATCTGGACTTAGATATTAGAGTTCTAAAAAAAATGTAAAATTGAGAAATAATTTTTTCTGTAAATAAAAATGTTAATTAATATCTTTTACTGTTTTTATATGTATTTTTGTGAATGTTATGTGATTAAAATGTATTTGTTATTTATATTTAGTTTAGATTATTTATTAGCGTAGTAAAATGTAGAACCTTTTAGCGTAGTAAAATGTAGAGCCTTTTAGCGTAGTAAAGTGTAGAGTATTTTAGCGTAGAATCCTTATACTGAGCTTTCTCTTCTTATGTAGGTTTCTACTGGACCGACGGTTCCTTCTACCAATCCTGCCAGCACCGCTGATGATCATCCTGCGGCGCATCCGGCTATAAGGAGGCAACTTGATGATAACGATCCCGATAGCGTACCCGGGCGGGATGGGATGCGCCTCAGGCCAGCGGCTGCGTTGAAGCACACTGGATGCGGAACACCTTGATTTTTTTTTTTGTATTTGATGTAAATAATATTTTTGTATACATTAACAACAATTTTTATATAATATGCGCATTACTTTTTAATTTCCCCGTTCATTAGTTAGTTTCATACTACAACACAAACACAAACATTAAAACTTAACTTCCAGCACAACTAATGAATATAAAGTTCAGTACAACTAACTTAATTAAAGTTCAGTACAACTAATGAAAATAAATGACAAGGAAAACATAAAAATAAAGTAGTACACTAAACACATACATGTCAATGTTTTGTCCCTGTCGCCCATCATTCTCTGCTCCAACCACTTAATTTGTTCTTCCAGCCTATTATTTTCTTCTTCCACCTCTTTCAGTTTCGCATTCACCTCCGCAAGTTTCCGTTTATGTTATTTTTCACGTACTGTTTTAAACACAAATTATTAAGATACTGCAATGATTCTTTGTAGCATTCTTGATAACAGGGTTCATCAACTCATAACTCAAAATTGCAGATAGGTTCGTCGGGAACCTTATAAAACTTGTTCATACAGTGCCAGTAGCAGCGTCCAACTTCACCATTATCCTAACAACTACCGATCATGCATTTTTTGTCGCACTCGCACATTGGTGCATAAAGAGGTTGAGCCATTTGTTTGAACGGGAGTTAGAATATTTTTTGAATGTCCCTTTATATAAGGAAATGCTTAGCCGCGGGGGGGGGGGGGGGGGCCGTTTTTTTTTTTTTTAAAGTTCTTTTTTTTTTTGG
>ML248537.1:0-21970 GCA_005239495.1 Nicotiana undulata | reverse complement strand
CCCCCCCCCCCCCCCCCCCAAATCGTAAGTTTTTCTTGAAATTCTATTAAATAAAAAATCAAAAAAAGAACACAATGTTTACACTAAAAACGGTAACAATTAATTTTGTAAGTGGTTTTAAGGATATGTGGATTAATTCAATATAAATGATAAATTGCGTTAGATTAAACAGATAAAGGACATGATAAATTGTTAAACCAATCAAGAGGAGTGATCCCAGACTTAATAACATCTTAATAAAATGCCTGCCTTCAACTCCGAACTCACGTTACTAATGATTTGATGAACAAAAATAAGATCTTTGAATAACAGAGAAAATAAGAGTATATTGTCTTGACGTGCGTGTTACAATGTTGCTAATGAATAATCAGACTCCCTTTATATAGTAGGGTAAACCTGGCAAGATGGTTAAAAATAATAGTTATCCACCCAATCCAACCCACTAAAAATGGGTTGGATAACTGACTTTTTTAACTGGGTCGAATATGGATAATTACCCATATTATCCATTAGAAAAATGAGTAACCAAATGGGTAACCAATGGGTAAAATATGGATAATACAATTATTGAAAAATTATTTCAGTAATGTTCTTTTGTTGCAAGGGGTAGCAAATTCATATTAGAGCTTAAGACTAATGTGAAGTCATGAATGGATAATATGGTTACTCATTTTATCCGCCGGTTAACCCGTTTATTATCCGTGTTAAATATGGGTCGGGTTGGATAATTTATCCATTTTCATTATCCGTTTCGGCCCGAACCATATCCGCCCCGCCCCGCCCGTTTGCCACTCCTATAGTAGGGGAGTTTTACCTAATTGTAATTCCATAAAAGTTAAAAATCTTTGGTTGAACTGATCCTTGGTTCTCTGCCTATACGTGTCGAGATTCACGCTGTGACATCCGGCTGGTCACGGATATCATAGTCTTTTGTTGGTCGTGCTTGATTATCTGGTAATACTCCCCGAGGCCTTTGAGATTTGAACTTGGGGGTCATGACGGTCCTGATACTCCTGAGGTCAGGCGTTTTGCCCGGACCCCGGCTCAAGGGGCTCTTTTATTTGACTCCAGTTCCTTAGCGTCATGTCTCTCGCTCCTTTACTTCATCGGAAACGGAGGCGTCCCATGAGTTTGATTTCTCCTGTATACACAAATAAAGTAAAATGACATTTTAAATAAGAAACTTCAACCCCTTCAATTCAAACATAATGTAACTGAACCATTCTCGAGCAATAGAATGTCAAACAGATATATAAGTCGCCATTTAAACGAGAGATCTACTGTTAAATAGTGGCAGGAGTAGCAGCAATCACAATTTCAGAACAAGACGACAAACAAAGAGAGAATAAAGCATAGCGAGTTTGCTCACTGTTAAAAGATATTTTTACTACCAAACAAATTACACACTTCAACGGAAAATGTGCAGAGAACCTATCAAGGAAAACAAATAATATAATACGTAGTTTAGAAAAATAAAATAGATCATATGTATTTATAAGTATATAGAAAGTTTCCAATGCGAATAATGAAAGCTAGGATTGGAAAATTAAAGAAGTATAAAAGGTCGAAAGGTTTTATAGGGGAAAATGCAATCAATGCGCGACGTTTCACATTCGAAGACAACCAGCCAATGGCTGACACGTGTCTGGAGCAAGAATGACACGACTAACGGGATGTTTTTGCTTATCCGTCACCTCGGCTGTAACGTACGAAGAAAGAAACGGGGGTTCATCTACAGTATGTCATCATTTCAGCAAACCTACTCTCTTGAAAACATATCAGGGAAAGCAGATAATATGTTGTTTAGACAAACAAAATAGACTAGATGTAGTATAGTTATTGTTAATACTTAGATCTTGTTAGAGAGTATTTCAATATTAGATTGTATGTTAGATTGTGTCTGATGGTATAGTGAAAGATTGTAGGTAAAGAGGCGTGATCTTAGGAATACGCTCTTGACTTATATTTCATCCTTTGTGTATATATTTTGGGTGTAATCTATCTTTTGAAATATTAAGTGAAATACACTTACATCATTCACATGGTATCAGAGCCTCGGTAGAGATCTAATAGCCTTTTTCGGTTGCTTTTTCCGGCAACCACTCTTCCGGTGAACTTTTCCGGCCACCTTTTTTCAGTTGCTTTTTCAGGAATCCATTTCTCCGGTGGCTTTTTCTGGACATCTCTGACTATCATTTCAGATCTGTGAGGGTCGACCATTTGGTCCAGTCTTACCCATCACATTCTCTAAAATATCTTGTGAAGTTACCGGTCAGATCTTGTTACCCATTATAGTAGGCTCCTTTTCATTAGATATGAAGAAATTCTTATCTATTTCCACAAGAAAACACTTGAATCCAGAAAGAATAGCCACTATAGTCACTTTTATCCGCCACCAAACGATCATCTCTCTTGCAACTTTCTGTTAATTTGTGATTTTGGCGAGAAAACAAAAGGTATTCTGTTGAGTCACCAAAGAGTGGATTTTTTCGTTTGAAGCAGAAGAGTCAACAAAAGGTATTCTTTGTTTCAAGGCACTTTATTACTTTTGTCTTTACATGCGGGGGCATTTTTCTAACAAGCTTTCTTTTCTAACAAAGTCTTAAATTTTCTATTTCCTTAGTGCTCCTACTTTTGTCCTCTGTCCCACATTATTTTGTACTCTTTCCTTCTTGAAATTTAATATCAAAATGACAGGTGAGTCATCTGCAACAGAAGAAGTCAAACCATTTTTCTCTTCAATTTCGAATCCTTCCACTATTACTACCGTTAAATTACAAGGTAGTAATAATTACTCACCATGGTCTTCTTCAGTTGAGATGTGGTTCATGGGACAGGGATATGAGGATCACCTAGTCAAAACTGCTAGTGAAATTGGTACTGATGAAAAGACTAAGTGGACCCGAATTGATGCACAATAGTGTAATCTTTTATGAAACTCTTTGGATCCTAAATTACTCAAGTTTTTTCAATATTGTAAAACTTTCTATAAAGTTTGGACTAAAGCTAAAGCTTTGTATACAAATGATATACAATGAATATACAAAGTAGTTTCAGATTTAGTCCAACTTCAACAGAACAATCAAGATATGGCGAGTTATTTAGGACAAATAGATACCTTGAAAGATCAATTTGACTCACTCATGCCACTTTCTGCAAGTGTCACCACCCACGAGAAACAAAGAGATAAGTTCTTTATGGTTTTGGCACTGAAAGGACTTCGATCTGATCTCTGCCCTGTAAAGGATCAGGTCTTGGCAAGCTTTGTAGTTCCATCATTAGTTGAGGTTTCAGCTCGACTATTGCGTATTGGAACAGAAACACTTGATACTAATAAAGTGGAGACTTTTGTATTAGCTGTGCAAAATGAAAATCCACGGGAACAAAATGTCTCTCAAAGAGGAAAAGGTAAAAGCACTAGACCTTACTGCAATTACTGCAACAAGCTAGGCCATACTCGACAAACTTGTTGGAAGCTGCATGGTCGACCATCACGTACAAACAATGGCAGTACAACCCACATGGTTCAAAATGGTGGTCAAACAGATGACCAACATGCTGATTGTATTACTTTAGCTGGAGTGGATTATAGTGATTACCTGCAGTATCAAGCGGCTAAACAACAATCATTCTCATATGGCACCTCAAAAACTGGTAATTTCTTGGCTTGTCTAAGCAGGTCTTCACCCAATTGCTCATGGATACTGGACTCTGGTGCATCTAACCATATCTCCGGTAATCAGAATATTTTTTCAAACCTTATTCCTTCCTCAACCCTCTTTGTGGTTACCCTTGCTAATGGCTTGCGAACTGCAGTAAAAGGAATAGGAGGGTGCAACTTCTTCCCTCTATCTCTTTAAACTCAGTTTTATTTGCTCCATAATGCCCATTCAATTTGATTTCCATTAATAAATTAACCAAAAATCTTAATTGTTATGTCACTTTTTTTGCTAACTCTATTGTTGTGCAAGACTGGAGAACGGGGAAGACGATTGGAACATGATATGAGTCACAGGGACTATATCATATGTACAGATCACAACCACCAGTTGCCTTCACTTCCGCTGCGTCAGCTGATCTACTACACAACCGTTTAGGCCACCCGAGTCTTGCAAAGCTTCAAAAATTAATTCCTAGTCTTTCCACATTGTCTTCTTTTGAATATGAGTCTTGTCATCTTGGGAAATTACTCGCACTTCGTTTCCTAAAAGAGTCAATAATAGGGTTTCATCTATGTTTGACATTGTTCACACAGATATTTGGGGTCCTAGTCGTGTTGTTTCAATTTTAGGATTTCAATATTTTGTTACCTTTATTGATGACTTCTCCCGTTGCACATGTTTTTTTTAATGAAAAATTGATTTGAATTGTTTTCTATTTTTCAAAACTTTTGCATTGAGGTAAATAATCAATTTGGTGTTTCAGTAAAGGTATTACGTAGTGACAATGCAAAAAAGTATTTATCATCTCCCTTCACTAGTTTCATGTCATCTCAAGAAATCACTCATCAGACTTCTTGTGCATATACTCCTCAACAAAATGGAGTCGCTGAACATAAAAATCGGCATCTCATTGAAATTGCTCGTATTTTACTTATACACCATCATGTTCCTCTTCGTTTTTGGGGAGATGCTGTTCTCACTGCTTGATATCTGATCAATAGGAAGCCCTCTTCTGTGTTCCAACTGTTGGTCTTTAAGCTTAGTGTAGCGTAATTTTAAGTTTGGTGTAGCTTAAAGATAGTGAATGGAAAATGGTGGGAAAAAAATGGAGGGAAGTAAAATTTTGAATTAGTGCACTTTGTCCCTCATTGGAAGAAGGAAAGAAAGTTTATGGGTATATATAGAGAAGCTCTTCTTCTAGCTCTTAAAGACTAGAGAAGAAGGCAAGCCTCGCGCCGTTGTCGTCGCTCGGCTCGGCTTCGGCTTCGAATTTGGTCAACGATTGATTGATTAATCTTTTTGGACAAAATTCCTTTCAAATTATTTAATTAATTAATTAAATTAAATAACGAAAAATTCAATCCGGAATAACCCATGACCCGCGACCCGGTCCAGTCTGGTCCATTTTTCTTTCCCAGATTATTTTAAATTTGTTTTTTTTAATTTTTCCGCAATATTCACACATATTCCAACAATTATGGATGTTCTGAAAGGTTGCAAAACCTTTTCAGAAACAGTACGAAATTGGCTATAAATATGCCTTGAATCCCATAATTTTTACTTACTAAATTTTCTGATCTTCTTCTTCTTCTTCTGCACAAAATATTCCAGTGTGTTTTACGACCATCGAGTGGTTCTCCGATCACCAGAGTTTTTGGTACCGATACGCTGGTGAGTTAAATCGGTCTATCCTGGGAGGATATATTCCAAAACCTCGGGTACGTGAGGGGAATAATTTTCTTAAGGATACACTGTGTATTCAATGGGCTCGATTTATTCCTATACTATTTTTAGAATTTATTTTGACATTCTAGTTCTACTAACTTTCTGTTTCTGTATTTTCATAAAGTTTATTGTTTCATTTATTTTACAGCAATACAAATTACTAACAATCTTAAAGAATTTTTTTAATCTTTATTTTGTTTGTGGAGATTAAAACCAGTGTGGTTTTCTACTTCTTCTGAGTTTTATTATTCTGATTTGAAGATATAAACACTTCATCAGAGTTTTGAAATTCAGAAAACGATATGAAGAACATAAAAACTTCATCGTTTTTTGTGAAACAGTATATAAAAAACTTCGGGTTTTATTTATTATACATACTGTTTATTGTTAATTACAATATTTTTTACTGTTCTGGTTTTGCCATTGATTGGACTCTTCTGTTGTTGAAAGTGAGAAATGGAAATTGTTAACGAAAATTCTTCTGCAACTGTTGCGGCAACGGCGATAGCCTCGTCAAGCCGGATTGCTGTTCCACCGGCAGAAAAACCGGGGAAATTTTCTAGAGCCAACTTTAAAGGATGGCAGCAAAGGGTGTTCTTATGGCTTACCACACTTGGTATGCAGAAATTCACTAGTGAAGAACCTCCAGTGCCTGCAACGGACATGCCGGACAACGAGAAGTTCATGATTGTTGAGGCATGGAAGCATGTAGATTTTCTTTGCAAAGGCTATATCTTAAGCTCTTTAGAGGATGACTTGTACAATGTGTACAATGCGATGAATACTTCGAAAGAATTATGGGACACACTTGAGAAGAAGTACAAGACAGAAGATGCATGCTTGAAGAAGTTTGTGGTTTCCAAGTTTCTAGACTATAAAATGATAGACAACAAAACTATGGGAACCCAAGTTCAGGAGCTTCAACTTATTTTTCACGACCTTATTACTGAATGTATGGTCGTGAATGAAGCATTTCAAGTGGCTGCAATGATTGAAAAGTTGCCTTCTTCGGAGAGATTTCAAGAACTATCTTAAGCACAAGCGCAAAGAAATGAAATTGGAAGATCTTGTGATTCGTCTCAAAATCGAGGAAGACAACAAAGCAGTCGAGAAGAAGTCTCGTGGAAATTCAACAATCATGGGAGCTAATATCGTTGAGGAGACTTCTCCAAAAAGTAAGAAGAAGAAGAGATCTTCTAGACAAACTAAGGAGCAGAACTAAAAGAAATTCAAGGGCAACTGCCACAACTGTGGAAGAGTTGGTCACAAATCCCCTAATTGTCGTCTCCCGAAAAAGGATAAGAAGAAGGGACATGCCAACATAGTGGAGAAGAATGATGACATTGATGATCTTTGTGCAATGCTTTCGGAATGCAACTTAGTTTGAAATCCAAAGGAGTGTTGGATTGACTCTGGAGCCACTCGACATGTTTGTGCTGTCAAAGAAGCATTTGCGACTTACTCTACTGCTGGTCCCGAAGAAGAGATTTCCATGGGAAATAATTCAACAACCAAGATTGAAGGTTATGGGAAGATATTCCTAAAGATGACTTCCGGCAAGGTGTTAACGCTCAACAATGTTCTTCATGTTCCTACTATTAGGAAGAATTTAGTTTCTACTTCTTTACTTGTGAAGAATGGATTCAAATGTGTATTTGTTTCTGATAAAGTTGTTGTAAGAAAGAATGAAATGTATGTTGGAAAAGGCTACCTCACGGAGGGTATTTTCAAACTCAATGTAATGGTTGTTGATAGTATGAATAAAATTTCAGCTTCTTCTTATTTGTTGGAGTCAAATGATTTATGGCATATTCGTTTAGTACATGTCAATTATAAAACCTTGCGGAAGTCAATTAATTTAGAAGTATTACCTAAATTCGAGTGTAATAAATCGAAATGTCAAATATATGTTGAATCTAAGTTTGTAAAACATCCTTATAAGTCTGTTGAAAGGAATTCAAATCCTTTAGACTTAATTCATACTGACATTTGCGATATGAAGTCGACACCATCTCAAGGTGGGAAAAATTATTTTATTACTTTTATTGACGATTGCACTCGATATTGTTATGTTTATTTGCTTAATAGTAGGGATGAAGCAATTGAAACATTTAAGCAGTACACGAATGAAGTAGAGAATCAATTGAATAAAATGATCAAAATGATTAGAAGTGATAGAGGTGGAGAATATGAATCTCCGTTTGCAGAAATATGTTCAGAATATGGAATTATCCATCAAACTATTGCACCTTACACACCTCAATCCAATGGAATTGCGGAAAGGAAAAATTGGACATTAACAGAAATGATGAATTCTTTATTAATAAGTTCCGGATTACCGCAAAGTTTGTGGGGGAAAGCTATCCTTACAACTAACCGAATACTCAAAAGAGTACCCCAAAACAAAACGCAATATATTCCATATGAAAAATAGAAAAGAAAAAAACCTAACTTGAAATATTTCAAAGTGTGGGGGTGTCTAGCAAAGGTACAAGTTCCTTTACCTAATAGGATTAAAATCGGACCAAAAACAGTAGATTACGTTTTCATTGGATATGCAACAAACAGTAAAGCATGTCAATTTTTGGTCCATAAATCCGATAATCCCGAGATTCATGTTAATACGGTAATGGAATCAGATAATGCTAAATTCTTTGAAAGCATTTATCCATATAAAACTGAATGTGAGTCGTTAAGTGAAAGACCTAAACGACCTCGGGAAGAACCAAAGGAAAATACTGCAAGTGTAGAAGATCCAAGGCGTAGCAAACGTCAAAGAACATCTACTTCCTTTAGACCAGATTTCGTGATATTTTTGCTTGAAAATGAACCTCAAACTTTTAAAGCAGCTATGTCGTCGTCTGATTCAGCGTAATGGAAAGAGGCAGTCAATAGTGAGATTCAATCAATTTTGGATAACCATACATGGGAATTGGTTGATCTTCCTCCGGGAAATAAGCCTTTAGGTTCGAAATGGATCTTTAAATGGAAAATGAAAGCTGATGGCACTATTGACAAATATAAGGCAAGACTTGTTGTCAAAGGTTATAGAAAAAAAGGAAGGCCTTGATACTTTGACACTTACTCGCCAATAACGAGGATAACATCTATCAGGATGTTAGTGGCATTAGCAACAATGTATGGTTTTGAAATCCATCAAATGGATGTTAAAACAGCTCTCTTAAATGGAGAATTGGAGGAAGAGATTTACATAGAACAACCTGAGGTTTTTTGGTTCCTGGTAAAGAAAAGAAAGTGTGCAAACTTGTTAAGTCGCTTTATGGACTTAAACAAGCACCCAAACAATGGCATGCCAAATTTGACCAAACAGTGTTGGCAAGTGGGTTTAAAATCAACGAGTGCGACAAATGTGTTTATATTAAAAACACTCCAGGTCATGAAGTCATTATTTGTTTATATGTTAATGACATGTTGATAATGGGAAAAAGTATGGAAGATATAAATTCTACAAAGCGCATGTTGGCTAGCAAATTCGACATGAAAGACTTTGGAGTTGCTGATGTGATCTTAGGAATCAGAATTCACAAGACTCCACAAGGTCTAGCATTATCACAATCTCACTACATAGAAAAGGTACTTGACAAGTTCAAGTATTTGGATTTCAAAATTGCCAAGACTCCAATTGACGTGAGTTATGCACTTCAAAAGAATGAAGGTGAAAGTGACTCAAAACTGGACTATGCAAGAGTATTGGGAAGTTTGATGTATGTCATAAATTGTACGTGACCGGATATAGCATGTTCTATTAGCAAACTGAGTCGGTTTACAAGTAATCCCAATCATATACATTGGATGGCAATGAAATGAGTTTTGGGGTATCTGAAACATACCCAAAATTATGAGTTGCATTATAACAAATATCCCTCCGTGATCGAGGGATATAGTGATGCAAATTGGATTACCGGATCATCTGAAGTTAATCCACGAGTGGATATTTTTTCACAATTCTTGGAAATCATCCAAACAAACATGCATCGCCCGTTCTACAATGAAATCTGAAGTCATAGCTCTAGATAAGGCCGGTGAAGAAGCTGAATTGCTCCGGAATTTCTTGGAAGATATTCCATTTTGGACCAAACCATTGGCACCTATTTGTATACATTGTGATAGTCAAGCGACAATAGGCAGGGCAGGGAGCGTTATGTATAACGGAAAATCTCGTCATATACGACGGAGACATAATACCGTTAGACAACTACTCTCTAGTGGTATTGTGATGACACAAAAGGTCATCCTGTGTATTTCTAGTCAATTCTGTGTTACGAGGTCATGAAAACCTCCTTTTATCTCACCTCAATTTGCGTGCGCAGTCCGGGCGTATAGCCGGGAAGCCTTTATGTGAAAAACTCAGAAAAATAATAGTTTTGGTTTTGAAATTTGAATTAAGTTGACTTTGGTAAACATTTTAGGTAGACAGACCCGGACCCGTAATATGACGGTCCCAGAGGGTCCGTAGGAAAATATGGGACTTGGGCGTATGCCCGGAATCAAATTTCGAGGTCCCAAGCCCGAGAAATAAATTTTTGAAAGAAATTATTTTCTGAAAATATAAAGGATTTTATTGAAAGTTTAATTATATGTGAAATCTGTAGTATCGGGCCCGTATTATGGTTCCGGAGCCCGGTACAGGTTCGATATAATATATATGACATGTATGTAAAGTTTGGTAAGAAACGGAAGACGTGATTCGGACCCATAAATGCAGAGTTTGATATTTTTGAAGTTTTGGAAAATTTCCTTGATTTTGGCGTTAAATTCGTTATTTAAGATGTTATTTTGGCGATTTGATCGCACGAGTAAATCCGTAAGATGTTTTTGAGGTTTTGTGCATATTTGGTTTGGATCCCTGAGGGCTCGGGTGAGTTTTGGATAGGCGTCAGGGTGATTTTTAGACTTAAAATCTAGTGTTTTGCACAGTTTCTGGTGTCTGGTGAGTTACTTTACGCAAACATGTGGTAACCCATGCAAACGCGGAGAGAAATGGGGAAGGGGGTCTGGGTTTACTCTACGCGAACGCGGAGCACTGGACTGTGACTCTACGCGAACGCGTCCCTAGGGTCGCGAACGCATATAGTAAAAGATGGGCTGGGGGCTGGGTAGTCTCAACCCTACGCGAACGCATCCTGAAGCTCGCGAACGCGTAGGCCAAGCAAGCCAGACCTACGCAAACGCGTCCAAGGGCTCGCGAACGCGAAGAGTAAATTCGCCCAGTTATTCTTTTGTCAAAAACAGAACCTATTACGGGAATTAACCCAAATTTCATAACTTCTTCTTCTTCACACCACCTTGGGATTTTTTTTTTGAAAGACAGCTTCACCATAAAATCATAGGTATGTAATCTTATACTCTTTTTCTTCACTTTTTATCAACACCCACTAGATTTCTATGCTTAAATCATGATTTAAAGGGTAGAAAATTAGGGATTTGGGTAGAGTTGGGGCTTTTTTTGATTAATTGGAACTTAGACCTCATTTTGGGGTCGTATTTTGAATCTAATTACATATTCGGGCTCGTGGATGAATGAGTGATCGGGTTTTGGTCCGAACCTTGTGTTTTGACCAAGCGGGCTCGGGGTCATTTTTGGGTTTTTGGGAAGAATGTTAGAAAGTCTATAATTAAGCATTGGAATTGAATTATTTAGCGTTTATTGATATCATTGAGTCAATAATGTCTAGATACAATTGGAGTTTAAAAGGAAAAACGGTGATTGAGGCGTTATTTTTGTCGTGGAAGTCGAGGTAAGTGTTTGGCCTAACCTTAGCTTGAGGGAATATGTGTTGAGTCTTATTTGCTATGTGTGTATTCCATGTGCAGCGTATAGGTGAGGTGACGAGTACCTATATGTTGGTGTCAATCATGCCCGTGAGTAGGATATTATGAATTACGTGATTTTCATTGTTATTTACTGCATTATAGCTTGAATTTCACTTTGGTAATTGTTTATTTAATGGAAATTATTGGTTATGAATATTGTCGAGTATTTGTTTCGGTCGAGGAATATTTTGTAAAGTTATGTACTTGAGTGAGAGTGGTTATAGTTATGTCCCTTGCCGGGACAGAGATATTTCTATTGTTGTTCCCTTGCCGGGATGTTGTGATTTATTGTTATGGTTCTTGTTGTTGATTCCTTGCCAAAATGTTGTTCTTGATATTGTTTGGGTGAGGAAGAGTGTAAAGCACGAAGGGTGATGCCGTGTATTATTCATTGTGAGGACGAGAGTGTAAAAGCACGAAGGGTGATGCCATACCATGTTATGATATTAAAAGCACGAAGGGAAATGCCGTGCCATGTTATGATATTAGAAGCACGAAGGGTGATGCCGTGCCAATTCTATTTATTTATTGTGAGGACGAGAGTAAAAGCACGAAGGGTGATGCCGTGCACTTGTTTTGGTGAGGATGAGAGTAAAAGCACGAAGGGTGATGTCGTGCACTTGTTTTGGTGAGGATGAGAGTAAAAGCACGAAGGGTGATGTTGTGCACTTGTTTACTCTGTATTGTTATTTCCTGTTGTTACCTTGATATTTAAAATGTTGCCTTATTCCGTTATTTCTGCTACTTTATATCTCTTTCCCCCAGCATGTTCCCTCTTTTCCCTTGTACTTAACTAATTATTCTCGTTGTTATTATTTCTTCGATTATTGTTAAATTGCACAGGTTGTATTATTTGTCGTGTCCTATCCTCGTCACTTTTTCGCCAAGGTTAGGCTCGACACTTACTCAGTACATGGGGTCGGTTTTACTGAAACTACACCTGCACACTTTTTGTTGTGCAGATCCCGGTGCAGAACCCTGTGGACATTAGAGTTAGGAGGCTTCCTTCAGTCCACCCGAAGACACCGAGGTAGTCTTGCAGGCGTCCGCAGGCCTTGGCATCCCCTTCCACTTCTTTATTTATGTTTTTAGTATTTCAAAAACAGATGTATTTACTTCTTTCATACCCGTACATGTATTAGTCGTAGATAGTCCATGACATTGCGATTCCAAAGATCTGGGTTTTGGTTATTTTGAGAATTCGTAAAAGCAGTGGTTTTAGTTATGTACTTTTAGTTTATTTTCATTTTTATGGTTTTATTTGTGAAAAGTTCGTTATTCACTTGTTCTCACTTAATAATAAAGGATTTTAACGAATTTGAGTATTTACGTTGGCTTGCCTGTCAGGTTCAACGTTAGGTGTCATCACGATCCCGACGGTGGAAATTTCGGGGCGTGACATGTATTATCACAACTTGACTACGTAAAGTCAAGAGATAACGTGTCGGATCCACTTACAAAAGGCCTATCTAGAGAGGCAGTTGAAAGATCATCAAAGAGAATGTGGTTAAGGCCTAGGACAAGTCATCATGGCGGTAACTCTACCCAGCAGACTGGAGATCCCAAGAGCTAAGTTCAAATAGACCAAACAAAGTTATGAATGACGGTTTAACATTGTCAAATAACTCATCCCATTCTCGTGATGAAGACAATGTTCAGAAATCAAGGTAAAGCATTAAGTTTTTTGACGAGTCAATAAAGCTTAAAGCTTTTTAATGATTTGCTATGTATGGCAGGATATGACCAGATTGTGTGTCTTTAGGATTACACATTAGGAATCACTTATGTGAGTGTGAAGTGTAAGCCGCTTCAAGGGGAATAAAAGTAAAGGCCCATTCTCTAAGCACTCATGAAACCAGGCAGTGTTCATGGCTAAAACGAACACAACCGTGAGAACCATAGATGGTTAAGGAGTGATTGTGTGACTTATGTTGTCTAGGTAGACGACAAAGCTCGACGGTTCAAAAATATCAAATCTACCAATTGACTGAGTATATTCGATATAAGTTCACTACGGAAAGTTCAACGGGAAACCTACTTATCCAGATGCAATTAATTCTTGCATGTAAAACACACACACGTCCGTGCATTCCTTTATTTTATAGACATTCCCCATTCATGTGGGGGATTGTTCGTCTTTAAGCTTAGTGTAGCTTAATTTTAAGCTTGGTGTAGCTTAAAGAGAGTGAATGGAAAATGGTGGGGAAAAAATGGAGGGAAATGAAATTTTGAATTAGTGCAGTTTGTCCCTCATTGGAAGAAGGAAAAAAAATCTATGTGTATATATAGAGAAGCTATTCTTCTAGCTCTTAAAGTGTTGAGAAGGAGGCAAGCCTCGCGCCGCCGTTGTCATCGCTCGCTCGGCTCGGCTTCGGATTTGGATTTGGTCAAAGATCGATTGATTGATTAATACTTTTGGACAAAATTCCTTTCAAATTATTTAATTAATTAAATTAAATAACAAAAAATTCAATCCGGAATAACCCATTCCAACAGTTATGGTTGTTCTGAAAGGTTGCAAAACTTTTTCAGAAACATTACGAAATTGGCTATTAATATGCCTTGAATCCCAGAATTTTTACTTACTAAATTTTCTGATCTTCTTCTGCACAAAATATTCCAGTGTATTTGACAACCATCGAGTGGTTCGCCGATCACCACAGTTTTTGGTACCAATACACTGGTGAGTTAAATCGTTCTATCCTGGGAGGATATATTCCAAAACCTCGGGTACTTGAGGGGAATAATTTCCTTAAAGACACACTGTGTATTCAGTGGGCTCGGTTTATTCCTATACTGTTTTCAGAATTTATTTTGACGTTCTAGTTCTACTAACTTTCTGTTTCTGTATTTTCAGAAAGTTTACTGTTTCATTTATTTTACAGAAATACATATTACTAAAAACAACATCAAAGTCCTCACTCAATTCTCTTTCCAGGTCAAAATCCCTATCATTTACCTTTGAGAGTGTTTGGATGTACTTGCTTTTTCATGATCACAGTCCTGGAAATGACAAACTCCAACCAAAATCAATTAAGTGTGTCTTTCTTGGATACTCTCGTTACCAGAAAGGTTATAAATTCTATGATCCAAAAGCACATAAATATTTCCTCTTTGCGG
Source organism: Nicotiana undulata (assembly GCA_005239495.1). Classification (NCBI taxonomy): domain Eukaryota; kingdom Viridiplantae; phylum Streptophyta; class Magnoliopsida; order Solanales; family Solanaceae; genus Nicotiana; species Nicotiana undulata. The sequence goes on along the minus strand of ML248537.1, from coordinate 7,628 downwards.
ATGTAAAGTTCTTTAAGACATCTCCCTATTTTTCACCAAACACTACCAACAGAAATTTGATGCCTCAAGTTTTGCCACTACCTATACTTCCTGTACCACATGTTAGTCTTCTAGAAGGACCTCAAGGCTCTCCCCCTCCTATCCAAGTATACTCCAGACGTGCCCGTCCTCTAGCTAATACTAATGATAGCACTACACATGATATGGATACAATGGCAGATCCCGATGACTCATCTCTTGCTCCTAAGTCACCTGCTCCAATCATGCCTTCATCAGATGCAGTAACTCCACCAATTGTCGTACGCAAAGGTATACGCACTACTCAGAAACCAGTAAGATTTAACTGCTTAAGTTATCATTGATTGTCCACATTATATTATACCTTTGTATCTTCCTTATCTAATATACCTATACCACAGACTGTTGGTGAAGCATTGGAACATCCAGGGTGGAAAGGTGCTGTGATCGAAGAAATGACTGCTCTATAGACCAATAACACTTGGGAATTGGTCCAGTTACCGGAAGGAAAATCTACTGTTGGATGTCGGTGGATCTATACAGTAAAGGTAGGTTCAGATGGAATAATTGATCGGTTGAAAGCTCGCCTTGTTGCTAAAGGATACACCCATATTTAGGGCCTTGATTATGGTGACACATTCTCTCCCGTTGCCAAAATTGCATCAGTCCGACTGCTTATATCCTTAGCAGCGATGCGTCATTGGCCGCTTCATCAACTAGATATTAAGAATGCTTTGTTACATGGTGAGCTTGCTGAGGAAGTTTATAGGGAGCAACCTCCTGGGTTTGTTGCTCAGAGGGAGTCAAACTTAGTATGAAGTCTGAAACGTTCACTATATGGCCTTAAGCAATCTCTGAGAGCATGGTTTGGCAGATTTAGCTCTATTGTCCAACAATTTGGGATGTCTCGAAGTGAAGCAGATCACTCCATTTTTTATCGACATAATGGTCCAAAAAATAATATTTATCTGGTCATTTATGTTGATGACATTGTCATAAATGGAAATGATCAAGAAGGAATATCTCAACTAAAGCAGCATATACTCAGTCACTTTCAAACCGACTTGGGGAAGTTAAAGTATTTCTTGGGAATCGAGGTAGCACAATCCAAGACCGGTATTGCTATCTCATAAAGAAAATATGCTTTGGACATACTAGAGGAAACATGCATGTTAAACTGCAAACCTATTGACGCTCATATGGATCCAAATGTCAAACTCGTCACTGGACAGGGGGAGCCATTGAAAGATCCTGGCAGATATCGAAGACTGGTCGGCAAACTGAATTATCTTACTATCACACGACCTGATATTTCATTTGCAGTAAGTGTGGTTAGTCAGTTCCTCCAAGATCCATGTAAAGATCATTGGGACGCAGTAATTCACACCCTAAGATAACCAAAAAAGCTCCAGGACAAGGACTATTATATGAAGACAAAGGTCACACAAACATTGTTGGATATTCTGATGCTGATTGAGCAGGTTCCCCATCAGGTAGGCGCTCTACTTCTGGGTACTGTTTCATGATTGGGGGAAATCTAATCTCGTGGAAAGCAAAAAGCAATATGTTGTTGCCAGATCTAGTGCAGAAGCAGAATATCGATCTATGACCCTTGGTACATGCGAGCTTATTTGGTTGAAACAACTCCTCCAAGAGTTAAAATGTGTTGAGTTCAAACAGATGGAGTTTATATGCGACAATCAGGTTGCCCTTCATATTGCTTCTAATCTAGTTTTTTATGAAAGAACAAAACATATAGAGGCGGATTGTCATTTTATTAGGCAGAAGATCGAGTCTGGATGCATTGCCACTAGCTTTGTCGGTTCAAACGACCAATTGGCAGATGTCCTTACTAAGTCCCTTAGAGTAGCTCGGATTGAATACATTTGTAGCAAACTTGGAGCATATGACATGTATGCTTCAACTTGAGGGGGAGTGTTAAGACTTAGATCTTGTTAGAGAATATTTCAATATTAGATTGTATGTTAGATTGTGTCTGATGGTATAGTCAAAGATTGTAGGTAAAGAGGCGTGATCTTAGGGATACGCTCTTGAGTCTTGACTTATGTGTCTTCCTTTGTGTATATATTTTGGGTGTAATCTATCTTTTGAAATATGAAGTGAAATACACTTACATCATTCACAGTTATAAGTATACAGAAAGTTTCCAATGTGATTAATGACCAGGAGTTTTTTTTTTTTAATAAACAATATGAACTTTGAGCTCGGACCCGCTAAATTACTAACTAAAGACAGTACAATTTGGCAAATGTAGTTCAGAGATAAGAGATTAAAGATTCTAGTTCAGAGAAATGTAGATTTTTATAGAAATAACAAATTACTGCTGAGAGTCCTTTAACTCTTTTAGGAACCACCTATTACTGGACAAATACACTCATACTCTAGTTACCCGAATTCTTCAAAAATATTACTAGTATGTGACGAATCCACCAAAATACTGTATTTTTGGGGGATCCGATACGAGTACAACACCATTTTTTGGAGAATCCGAGCAGTACAACTCATACCTTAGCAACCACTCTTATTTGATTAACATACTCAAATGATACCTTAACAGAATATAGAATAGAAAATTCTTCTCATCTCAATCCTAGGAATCAGTAATAGTTTCAACAAATCTTCCTATAGAATTGAAAGAAGATCCACCCTCCATTAACGCGTTCCTGCATATCTCTCCCAAGTCTTTAACTCGCTTCCTCACAGGATTTTCACTGTCCATTATGCATCTTATAGCTTTCTCCATCTCCTCTGCCTTTACAATTTCACCACGATCACTACCACGCATCCTGTAATCCAATCTCAGCTCCACTGCCATCTCGAGATCTTTCACCAATTGAAACGCATTGATTTGTTGCTCAGCGTAAAGGGGCCATGTCACAATTGGAACTCCGTGCCATAGGCTTTCTATAGTCGAATTCCATCCACAATGAGATACAAACGCTCCAGTAGCTTCGTGAGCCAAGATATCGACTTGGGGTACCCAACCACACACTATTCCTCTATTTTTAGTCCTCTCCAAAAATCCCTCTGGCAAAATCTCCTCAAGTTTTGTATATTCATCATCTACAGGCCGACGAATTGACCATAAGAAACTTACTCCACTTTGTTCAAGTGCAATTGCCATTTCGATTAGTTGTGGTAGCTCAAAAATCCCCGCGCTTCCAAAGCAAAGAAAAATAACAGAAGAAGGTGGTTGCTGGTCTAGCCATTTCATGATTTCTTCATATTCAGAGTTGGAATTTCCCTTACTCTTTTGGCCCTCAAGATCAAGAAGAAATCCAACTGTGTAAACTGGAGGCAATTCAGGATCAGATACTAAGGCATTTACAGCATGGTTTTCGAATTCAGCTACTGTATTGATAAGAATTCCTTTAGTTTCTTTAAACCTAACACCATGTTGGCGGAATGAGTTGTAACCTTCTTCATTGAACGCGAACGTAGGCAATACTTTTGAAGGTACAGGATTAGCATAGGCTGATATCTTTAAATCAGCATCAGATTTATTAAATTTTCTGCCGAAATTTTCATGCCAAACGGATAAGTAAAACAAGAAACCAAGAAAACCTGCACCTGAAGTGAAGAAAAGATAAGAAGGAATTCCAACTTCATTTGCTACATCAATCATTGAACTACAAAACATATCAATGACTAGTCCAATGATTTTCGGGTTCGAATCAGGCCATTTGTTGCTAATAATTGCATCTTTGACGAGGGATCGATAACCTGCTATTAAAAGAGAAAAGTAATTCTCTATAGACTTTTCTAGCTCTTCTGAAGATGGAGGTTCGACCTGAGGAAGTGTAATATATCTAATTTTACTGCCCTCGGGTGTAGACGACGATCGCTTGATGTAGGCATCTATAGCTGCATCAAATGGTGCAGGTGGCCTTATGATGAGAACTGTTATGCATAACCTTTGATCTCTGTTGAGTAAATTCTCTGCAAATTTACATGTTGAAACAAGATGACCAACGGCTGGAGCAGGTACAAACACTAGCTCTAATTTGCTCATCTTTGACACAAAGTTAATCAGAAGAATGAAGATGAAATGATATTGGATAAGAATGGTAGCTTGAAATATATGTTGGATGTGTAAAATTAAGTTTCTGTGGTTGTAGGATTCTGCCTTTCTTCATTAAATATTCAAAGTTTGGACTAGAGTCCTTGACCCAAGTTATAAATAAAATGTTAGGTATGATCATAATTTGATTATAGGTAGTATAAATAGACCATATTTTTATTATGTGGGGTATAAGTAAGGCCTATAAGCTATTGGCTTACTATAATAGCAGCGGAGTTGAGATTTTCACTAAAGGGTATTAAAATTTAAAGAAATATTTTTTTGACAAAAGAGGTGTCAATTTTGACACCCTTTGGAGCTATGTGGATCAGGGGCGGTTTAGAGCGGTGGAAGGGGTTCACTCGAATCCCCTTCGTTGAAAAATTACAATGTATATATAAGACAAAATTTATTTTTTACCTCTATATATTAAGTTTTGAATCCCTTTGACATAGCCTAGAAGTGTAAATTAGTGGTCAAGGAGGTTCAAAACTTTTGTAAGATCATAGGTTCAAATCCCACTAGCTACAATCTTTTTAACTTTTTTTTAACTTCTTTCTCCGAGATTCTGCCTCCGCCACTGAATCCGTCATTGATGATGGATAGACGTTATCTATAATTAGCTCTAGTAAATTCGATATCCTTGAGTATGTGGTGAAGAGATTATTGACGACTCATTTTCGATAATTTTCTTGGTATTGAAAGAATATATGGTAACTAGTGACCGTAAAAGTTAGTCTCAAACTTAATTGCTACTACTAAATAACACTACTAGAAATTCGGAAAAAAACGACCAACAATATTATATGAATATTTTATTTCATATATAGATATAGCCACAAATATACATATAGGATTTATTAAACTATTTCCATTAATTATGTTTCTATTTGTAATTCAAATTTCTATTGTTGTCTTAAAATTACCAAGTGACTTGTTTTTAGCTTGCCACTTGACTTAACCACATGCTTCACTACTCTCCTTTTAATATAATATAGATGTCCAGATATTTTTCTATTTTTTGGATGATATTCTTTTCTTATCTATTGAATAATATATATTTGCTAACCAAATTTAGAAAGAAAGCTATCAAAAAATAAAATAATTCAACCAATAGATTAAGCTATATATATATATATATATATTATTCTCTTATGAAAATTTTAACATAAAACAAAACTCATAATTCTAATTTGAAAACAAAAGAAAAAATAATAATTTTGTTTTACGTATAACACAAATAAACAACTATTAAAAATATTGGTTGATTTTTTAAAGAAATAATAAAAGGCTTCTCTATTAAAGTATTTATATCCAAACACTTAAACCAAATAATTAAAAGAAACAAAAAATGAAAAAGCAATAGAAAAATACAAAAATGTTGATGTGGGGGTTCAAACCTTGTACCTCAAGGACAAAACCATCTTTATAATTACCTTTAAACCATTGGGGCACCTAGCAGTTTCATTTATAATGTAGTGATTTTACGTGTTATATATATAACGCAGATAATTCATGCGCTATACATATATAGCGTGGTTTTAAACCGCGCTATATATAGAATGGTAATTTTTTTCTTTTTACACTTATAAATGTTACTTTTGTACAAAAATATAATATTTTGGTTCCGGACTCCTATATGTATATAGTGAAGTCACTGCTTACATAAGGAGGTAGAGACGTGATTGAAAATTTTGCTGGCCATAAATTTTCAAATTTGTTTATGGCTTGAATAAAGTGTGATTGAAGATGAAAATGTGTTTGGACATCAGTTTTTAAAATATATTTCATTATCTTTTTGAAAAAACATGAAATATGTCTTATATCCACAAATTTTAAAAACTATGACAAATACCCAACAATACCTTCATCAATAGCATTCATTATACTATCGTAAAATATAATCGTGAATATAAATAAATATAATACAAAATTATCATATTTATAATAAACCATGTAACACGATAATGAACTATATTGGATGTGTAAAATTATGTTTCTGTGGTTGTAGGATTCTGCCTTTTTTCATTAAATATTCAAAGTTTGGACTAGCGTACTTGAACCAAGTTATAAATAAGATGTTAGGTATGGTCATAATTTGATTATAGGTGGTATAAATAGACCATATTTTTATTATGTGTGGTATAAGTAAGGTCTGTAAGCTATTGACCTGCTATAATAGCAGCGGAGTTAAAAAATTTATTCAAGGATATTAAAATTTAAATAAATAAATATACAAATATATATATATATAATAATAATAATAATAATAATAATAATAATAATTTGTACCTGTATAAATAGGATAATTTATTAAAAGAGGCGTCAATTTTGAAACTCCTTGGAGCTATGTGGATCAAGGGCGGATTTAGTGGGCGGAAGGGGTTCACCCGAACCTCGTTCGTCGAAAAATTACAGTATATATATAAGGCAGAATCTGTTTCTTACCTTTATATATTAAGTTTTGAATTCCTTTGACACAACCTAGAAGTGTAAATTAGTGGTCCAGGAGGTTTAAAACTTTTGTAAGGTGATAGATTCAAATCCCACTAGCTACCATTTTTTGAACTTTTTTCTTTTTAAACCTCTTTTACCAAGATCCTGCCTCCGCCACTTATATGGATCTGTCACTGATGATGGATAGACGTTATCTATAATTAGCTCTAGTATATTCGATATCCTTGAGTACGTGGTGAAGAGATCATTGACGACTCATTTTCGATAATTTTCTTGGTATTGAAAGAATATATGGTAACTAGTGACCGTAAAAGTTAGTCTCAAACTTAATTGCTACTACTAAATAACACTACTAGAAATTCGGAAAAAAGCGATCAATAATTTGTGGCCAAAATTGGTATGTCAAAAAAAGCAACCAAAGTTGGTCGCTAAATTGAAAAAAATTATTAAATAATTATTCTAAATACATTAGCGACCAAGGTTGGTCGCTTTTTGGTCGATAAGGTGGTCAAAATGTTGACTGGACTGGTCAGACTTACTTGGTCAAAAAAATATTGAAATTAGTACCAACTTTGGTCGCTAAAGTGGAACCCAGTTATAAAATTTTAATAATTATATTATTATTTAAAAAAAATATAAAATATAAAAAAATATAATTTAAAATTAGCGACCAAAGTTGGTCGCTTACGGAAGGGGAAGCATATAGAGACCAACTTTGGTCGCTAATCTGGGACCAAGTTATAAAATTTTAATAATTATATTATTATTTAATTTTTTTATAAAATATAAATAAATATAATTTAAAATTAGAGACCAAAGTTGGTTGCTTACCAAAGGGGAAGCAGATAGAGACCAACTTTGGTCTCTAATCTGGGACTCAGTTCTAACGTTTAACAATTATATTATTATTTTAAATATTTTATAAAATATAAATAAATTTGATTTAAATTTAGCGACTAACTTTGGTCGCTAATTTTAATTTCTGGATAATTAACGACCAAAGTTGGTATCTTTTCAGGTCAACATTGGTCAAAATTAAAAATCACTTTTATATTTACCATCTAAATAATAT
>ML248535.1:0-18354 GCA_005239495.1 Nicotiana undulata | reverse complement strand
AAATAATAAAAACAATTTTTTTTTGGGAGAGGATTTATTTTAAAAATTTTTGTATATAAAAAAAAAAAAAAAAAAAAAATATATATATATATATATATATATATATATATTCGGAGAAAGTATATTTCAAAGAAAGTTTCTATTTGAAATGACTATATTCAAAGCTTTCAATATAAACTCACGGGTGAAGGTTTACACTCGAAGTATTTTCCCAAAAAAACACTTGGAGTTGTTGGCTAAGGCCTGACGTGGAAACTGTTGCAGTGTTGAATTATTACTTGTTCTTGTTGTATTGTGGGCTCCGGTTTTCGGGTTGTGCTCCATTCTCTCTTTTTGTGTATTCCCGTGATCTTTCGTTGTATTTTACTGTATTTTCCTTCCGCTTGAACTTGTTGTGTGTTAATCACAGTGTGTAGTCATTAAATAGGTGTCATTTTCTGTTATTCACATATTATGTCAATTTGGTTTATTAGACCAGTGGGTGTCCTGACTAGTCCTCGTCACTACTTCACCGAGGTTAGTCTTGATACTTACTGGGCACCGCTGTGGTGTGCTCATACTACACTTCTCCAAATTTTTTTGTGCAGAACCATGTATTGATTGTTAGTAGCGGTGCGGATCATTGCCGAGGAGACTCAAAGTAAACTTGTTGTTGCGTTCGCAAGCTTCTGAGGTACCTTCCTACTTTTATTCAACTGTTCTTACTTATTTCTAAACAGTTGTATTTAGAAGTTGTAACAAATTCTGTAGAGCTTATGACTTGTATTACCGGTTTTGGAAAATTGTAAATTCTGCCAAGATTTCTATATCGAGACTGTTAGATTTCCTTTATTATTGTTGTTATTCAGTAAATGTTAGGCTTACCTAGTCCCTAAGACTAGGTGCCATCACGATACCCAACGGAGGGAAATTTGGGTCGCGACAAATCTAAACCTATAAGAGCCCAAACTCGCCCAGAAGTCAGATAATGCTTGTTTTAGACTTAATTGGAGGCAAGAACAAGTGGGAGGAGATCAACCAATTCTTTAGAGTTTTTGTCTTCTTCTTTCTACTTATTATTGTGAATCATGAATCAAATTATTGTTATGTTTTGTATTAGTATGAGTAGCTAAGCATTTAATCTTGGGTTGATGGAACCAATTATTGGATGAAGTGTTAACTCTATTTTGATATAATTGAGTCGTGTTTGCTCTATGATTGTTCAACTACGTTTTGTGTTGTGGTTAATTGAAAGGGCCCTTGATTAATCGTGTCTAGTTTCCTTGTATTGCTTGAGAAAGAACACTTGGTTAGATTGTTGTTGAACAATACCACTTTGGGTAATTGAAGATATTAATTACTTGAATTTAAAAGTGGGTTTAGAAATAACAAAACTTTGTTGGGATACTTCTGAGTTGCACAAATTGTTAGCCAGAGTAGTTCGAAAGATTGCTTCTAGTAAATTATCGTAATTGATCAAGAGATAATTACGGTAGCCCGGAACTCATAATCCTCATAGAGTATTATGGCGAGATTATAGCTAAAGAGTTAAGAATTAATCCGACAATTGGGGAAATCAATACCCTAGATCTTTTTACCATTTAATTCAACTTTAGTCTTGATTCTTGCTAGTTTTATTGTCATTTTACATTAGCTAAATAAATTCCAATGCTTATTCGTAAAAATCTTGCATCGGGAAATTGTCTGAGCTTGTCATTAGCATTACTAATAGTTGTAGTGAATAGGTTAGTTCCCTATGGGATTCGACTTTGGACTTGAACCGGATTATATTTGCAGCGACCGCTTTGTCCTTTTTATATGGCATAGTTAGGCGTGACCAAATTTTGGCGCCATTGCCGGGGAAATGACGGTGTTATTTACAACTTAGAAGAATTTCTAGGAGTTTTAGTTTAGATCAATTTTCTACGGTGTTAAAAAAAATTCCATTTGAAATTCTCACGTTTGAACTCTCCTGTGACTCAGGTGTATGCCTAGAAGCTCTTCGAGGGCTGGTGAACTTTTCGAAGGACTTTCAGACCCCGAGAAAACATTCATGGCATTAAATTGAGCCAACAAGAAGAACAAACAATTACAACTAAAACACCAACTCGAAATTGAAATGGACAACGTGGATGACGTTGATGCAAACAATCGGAATAACCGGGTTGACCCAAATAATGGAGTGGTGGCACCTCTTGTGCTAGAAGTTTCTCTTTATGATTGGGCACAACCAACTACTGACAACCTGTCCACCGTCATTGATGTACCCCAGATACAAGCGGAGACATTCCAGATCACCAACAACATGCTACATCTGTTGCAGAATAAGGGACTGTTCTCCGGATCACACATTGAAGATCCACAAGAACATCTGAAAAATGTTTTGTCAATATGTGTGACCCAAAGACAGCCAAATACGACTCCGGAAGCCATCAAGCTATTACTACTTCCCTTCTCTGTGACTGAAGAGGCTCAAACTTGGTTGAATTCGCTCCCAATAAATTCCATTGCTACTTGGGAGGAATTAGTCAAGCAGTTCCTAAACAAGTTTTATCCTCCCAACAAGACTGCAAGGCAGATTGATGAGATATTGCAGTACAAGCAGAAACCTACTGAAACCTTGCAGGAAACATGGGAGAGGTTCAAAGGGATGCTAGTGAAGTGTCCACGCCATGGCATTCCAGACCAGATGCTTGGACAGAGATTCTACATGGGTTTGGCAGACAATTTGAAAGCCAATGTGGATGCTTCAGCTAGGGGGGGGGGGAGGCATTTCTGAGCAAGACATTCACAGAGTGCAAGATTCTTCTCAATAAGATGGCTCAGAATTCAGGCTGAATGACTAGAGGTACGACACTGACACCAATAGTGCATTCTGTTGCTCTTGACCCAAGAAATTCCCATGCAGAAAACATAGCCACGCTCATGACTCAGATGAGCATACTGACAAAGAAGATTGACGAGATGGGTACAAAGCAAGTGCACATTGTTGATACAACAAACGAAGGATTGTGCACCAATTGCATAAACCAGTCTTATTTGTGCTCATGGAGTGGAGAGAATGACAACCAGGGCTTCAGAGAAGGCATGAATTATATCAATAATTTTGGGGGTCAGAGGTAAGGAGGGCAGCAATGGGGGTCAGCACCAGACCAGCAGTACATACCCAACATGCCACAACCCGAAGGTGCACGACCAAAAGGCCAAGTTGTGTCATATCAAAGGCAACAGGGCTATCAACAACAGCGCCAGCAACAGTTGGCATACCAACCACCTCATCAACAACAGGACAACAACATGGTAGAAATCAGGGGCATGCAGCAACAACTCAGTGGAACAAATGGTAATATGCAAGAAAAGTTAGCAGCGCATGAATCAGCAATCAAAGGCACTGAAACTTAACTGGGACAGTTGTTCATGGCCTTGAACAACCGCCCCCAAGGAACATTGATGGCAGATACAAATAGTAACCCAAAGGAGCAAAACCCAAATCAACTAATGGCAGTGAGTCTCAGGAATGGAAGAGATTTAGACAGAGAGCAAGAAGTTTCTCAATCTAGAAGAGAGACTACGCTAGCCACTCCAGTTACATTACAGGCAGATGAATCAGCAGAGCTCACTGAGGTGGTAGTTGAACATGAATAATTTGATAAGGGAAAGGCAAAAGAAGGTGAACAAGTCTCAGAACATGTGACACCTCTTGTGCTAGAAGCTCCCAACAAAGAAAAGCCATCAAGTAGTGGAAAGAGATTGACCCCTGCACCATTCCCTCAGAGATTGGCAAAACAAAAGAAAGATGATCAATACAGGAAATTCATGGAAATGCTTCACCAGATTCAATTGAATATTTCGCTGATGGATGCTTTGAGGGAAATTCCACGGTATGTAAAAATGATGAAGGACCTGATGTATCGGAAATTTGACTTCCGAGACCTGGCCACTGTAACTCTGACACCGACCTGCAGCGCGGTAGTGACAAGACCTATGTCCCAAAAGGTGTCTGATCCAGGTAGCTTCATTATCCCATGTACTATTGGGAGTTATGATTTTGCTAAATCATTGTGTGACTTGGGAGTCAACATAGACTTGATGACCTTGGCAATCTATACAAAACTGGGCATTGGCAGAGCTAGGTCGACCTCGATGTTGCTGCAACTGGCTGATCGCACGGTTAAAAGACCGACATGAATTCTTGATGAAATGCTTGTGCAGGTGGGGAAATTTGTATTCCCTGCAGACTTTGTTATTCTTGACTGTTAGGTAGATGAGGAGATGCCTATCATTCTGGGAAAGCCGTTCTTAGCCACTAGAAAGCATTGATTGATTGTGAGAGTGGAGAACTATAAATGAGGTTGAACAATGAAGAAATAATATTCAACGTTCAACAATCCATGAGGAGACCAGTGAATTTGCACATTGCTCACTAGTGAAGGCCGTGGATATGATACTGCAAAAAGAGAATGAGACCCTTAATGTCAAGGATCCATTGGGAGCCTGCTTGACGAACTTGGAAGAGATAGACGGTGAATGGTTGGCATAGTGGGTCATTGCTCTCTAAGGACAAGGATTATGGAAAAGGGAACCTCAGTTCGAGCCCCTACGTTTAGAAGAGAGAGTGACACCACCAGCAAAACCATCAATAGAGGAACCACCACAACCGGACTTGAAACTGCTTCCAGCCCTCCTCAGGTATGCTTTCTTGGGTCCTAATTCTACTTTGCATGTTATTATATCATTCGGTTTGCTAGCTTTGTAGGTAGAGCAATTATTACAGGTATTGCAAGAGTGTAAGACTGCCATTTGTTGGACCATGGCAGACATAAAGGGTATCAGCCCAGCCTTCTACATGCACAAGATTCTTCTGGAAGAGGGGCACAAACCTTCTATAGAACATCAACGACGGCTAAACCCAAATATGAAGGAAGTATTAAAGAAGGAAGTGATCAAGTGGCTGGATGCGGGTATCATCTTCCTCATCTCTGACAACAATTGGGTCCATCATGTACAATATGTGCCGAAAAAGGAAGGAATAACGGTCGTACAGAATGAAAAGAACGAGTTGATCTCAACTCATACATTCACGGGGTGGCGGATTTGCATGGACTATCGTAAACTGAACACAGCCACACGGAAAGACCATTCCCCCTTGCCTTTCATTGACCAGATGTTGGACAAGTTAGCTGGGCGATCCCATTTCTGTTTCTTGGACGGATACTCGGGGTATAACCAGATCTCAATAGCCCCGGAAGATAGAGAGTAGGGGTGGGCATTCGGTAATTCGGTTCGGTATTTAAGAATTTCGGTTCGCTATTTAGGTATTCGGTTTATCAATTGTGTATACCAAATACCATACCAAAATATTTCGGTACGGTTCAGTATTTCTTATTTTGGTTCGGTACAGTTTCGGTTCGGTTTCGATTTAAACCAAATCTATGTTACGAGGCTTCTGCTTATTCAAATCTGTAGCTCTTCGACTTTTGAAACCAATACAACTTGTATTAAACTGAAAATGGTCAGTGTATCTGTTTGTTAAACGGTCTTTATCAAAATAATGTTAGCTAAATATTCAAATTGAAATAGAAGTAACTATCTCACTTTTTAATTTAAAGTTTGCAAAATAAGTCATCAAAAAGGAAACCATTTCTATTGATTCTAAATACTTTTCTACTCATAGTTTAAGATATCAATTTCACTTTTTTTGTTATATTAGTAGTAATACGAGAAATATTAAATTAATAGGTATTTTGGACTTTTGGGGTGTGGGCTTAAGGTTATTGGGCTAAAAAAAAAGGTTAGGCTTGGACTACACTATTTCGGTATACCGAAATACCAAAATTTCAATACTGTATACCGAACTGAATTACCGAAATACCAAAATTTTCGTACCGAAATACCGAAAAAACCAAAACCGAAATACCAAATTAATTCGGTTCGGTTCGGTTCGAAATTCGGTTTTTCGGATTTTATGCCAACCCCTAATAGAGAGAAAACGTCCTTCACTTGTCCATATGGCATCTTTGCCTTTCAGAAAATGCCCTTTGGACTTTGTAATGCACCGACTACATTCCAACGGTGCATATTAGCCATTTTCCCTGACATGGTTGAGGACATTATGGAGGTTTTTATGGATGATTTCTCCGTGGTGGGGGGTTCATTCGAAGATTGTTTTCACAACCTAAAAAGAGTGCTCAAAAGATGTGTGTAGACAAATCTGGTGCTAAATTGGGAGAAGTGTCATTTTATGGTAAGGAAGGAATAGTGTTGGGGCATCGAGTCTCCAAAAAGGGAATTGAAGTCGACCATGCCAAGGTTGATGTTATTGAGAAGATCACATCACCCACGTCGGTAAAGGCATTGAGAAGTTTCCAAGATTGCTAACCCCTTATGTAAGCTGCTTGAAAAAGACTAGCCCTTTGTGTTTTCTGATGGTTGCAGGTTGGCCTTTGAGGAGCTGAAGAAGAGATTGGTGACTGCACCTATCATTGTTGCACCCAACTAGGAGCAACCATTCGAGCTCATGTGCGATGCCAGTGATTATGTTATAGGAGCAGTCTTGGGGTAGCGCAGATAAGATGATGCACCTGATTTACTATGCAAGCAGGACGCTCAGTGGTGCACAGCTGAACTACATTGTCAATGAAAAGGAAATGCTCGATGTAGTGTTTTCCTTCGACAAATTCAGGTCGTACTTAATTGGCTCAAAGTTATTGTTTATACTGACCATGCAACAATTAGGTACTTGATAGAAAAGAAGGAGTCAAAGTCACGCTTGATTCGCTGGGTTCTTTTGCTACAAGAATTTGACCTAGAAATTTGTGACAGAAAGGGGAAGGACAATCAAGTGGCAGACCACCTCTCGAGGTTGGAAGGAGCATAAAAGAGAATAGAGGTTGAAGATATTGCAGAGACATTCTCAGATGAGCAGTTACTTGTTGTGACAATGGAGGAGGCGCCATGGTATGCTGATATTGCTAATTACTTAGCAAGAGGTATTGTGCCTTATGATCTCTCCTCAATTTAAAAGAAAAAGTTCTTTCGTGATTGTCGATCCTATTATTGGGATGAACCTCTATTGTTTAAGATATGTGTTGATAACATGATCTAGAGGTGTATCCCCGAGAAAGATCAACCTTCTGTTTTGTAGGCTTGCCATGCTTCACCATATGGTGGACACTTTGGAGAAGTTCGGACAGCAGCAACAGTGTTGGAATCGGGATTGTATTGGCCTACCTTGTTCAAGGATGCCCATTCTTGGGTTAAAAGTTGTGATAAATTCCAAAGGACATGCAACATATCTCGCCGTCATGAGATGTCGATGACCACAATTCAAGAGGTGGATGTGTTTGACATGTGGGGGATCGACTTTATGGGGTCATTCGTCAGCTCATATGGTAACAAACATATATTGGTTGTAGTTGACTATGTCTCCAAGTGGGTCGAAGCGGTGTCTCTCCCAACCAATGATGCAAAAGGTTGACAAGTTTCCTAAATAAAAAGATCTCACACGTTTTGGCACCCCGAGAGCTACAATCAGTGATGGTGGATCCCATTTTTGCAATAGAGCGTTTGCACGCCTGCTGGAAAATTATGGAGTTCGCCACAAAGTAGCCTCACCGTACCACCCACAAACAAGCGGGCATGTTGAAGTGTCCAATAGGGAAATTAAAAGTGTCCTTACAAAAACAGTGAATGCAACAAGGACCGATTGGGCAAAGAAGCTGGATGATGCATTGTAGGCGTACCACACAGCATTCAAAACTCCAATTGGTATGTCACCATACAAGTTGGTGTTTGGAAAGGCATGCCACCTTCCGGTAGAGCTCGAACATAAAGCACTTTAGGCATTGCGGCAGTTAAATTTGGATATGGAGACCGTAGGCACCAACAGAGTCACTTGGTTACATGAGCTTGAGGAATTTAGGTTCTAGGCATTCGACAGTGCTAGACTATACAAACAAAGGATGAAACTAATGCATGACAAGCACATCTTGGATCGGAACTTCAAACCAGGAGATCTACTGTTATTATACGACTCGAGATTGAGATTATTTCCGGGTAAGTTGAAGTCCCGACGGTCAGGACCCTTAAGAGTGGTGCAAATGTTCTTAAGTGGCGCTGTGGAGATTGAATCAGAAGATGGGACAAATAAGTTCACGGTGAATGGGCAAAGGTTGAAACATTACCTTGGAATGGTTGGAGAAAAAGGGGATAGAGTGGTAATAACTTTGGAAGAGCCTCAACACGCGAATGAGGAGTGATGATCATATCTTCCGTCGTGCCGCGACGTTAAATTAGGCGCTTCCTGGGAGGCAACCCATGGTTTGTTATAAGACACCGTGTCGCGACATTAAATCGGGCGCTTCTTGGGAGGCAACTCATGATCTTCTATTGTCTTTCTTTGTTGTTGTATTTGATGTGAACGATACTAACCAAGCTATTAGTGTGCAGGGAAAGATTTGTGCACATCGAGAGGAGTCGGGGTCAAAAGCTAACCCCGGAGAGGTGAAAATTTGTATAAAATAGAAAATACATTCGGAACAACGATCCGCGACCGCGGACCTGAACGTGGTGCTTGGGAGATATTCTGCCTCAGGTCCGCGATCACGGAATGAGCGCGGACGTTACACATGTTTATGTTCAGCGTCCGCGACTGCAACCGCGACCGCGGACGAGGGGCGGTCAGGTAAGTGTAATTTTTATTTTTTTATTTTCTCTAATCCCCACTAAAACCTAAATTGCCCCACCCCAAAAATCCGCCGAACCTCCCCCACTTTCCCCGCTCTCTTTCCCTCTTCTACTCTAACTCTCCCTCTCCCCCTCAAATTCTCAAAACACACGACTCCCCTTCCTCCATCTTCCCTTCTAACAACAAAAATCTCTCCTTCTTCTTCCTCTCTCCATTAACAACACTCCCAACTCCATCGTATCAAGAATCTCAAGTAAGTTCATGATTTCTCTCTTCCTTCTTAGTTTTTCTTTCTTTTGTAGTTTTAATTTCATATTTTTGTAATTATTTTAGAGTAAAGTTTTCTTCTTTTTATTTTCTAGTGTATAGGATGGGTAGGAAAAATTATGACTTTATTGTATTATAGGTGGATTGTGGTATAGATGGGTGTGTGAGGCCATTATAGTTAATATGGGAGGATTGGTAACTCCATGGGATTATTTGTGCTAATTTGCAGCCATATGCATACTAGGTATTTGTTGAATTTCCCCAATGAGCTTTAAATGCTATGTGACCATGGTGCAGGTGAAGTCTGAGTAACCGCCCTAGGTTCACATAATTCACACCCCTACTAATAGTGGCACTTGTTTTGTCAGGTATCATGAATCTCTCCAGGAAGAGACGTGCTACAGGATCCTCGGTCAGTGGACCGGGAGGTTCCTCTAGAGCTTGGGCACCGACTAGCTTGAGCCAATTTGACAATAACCGGTTTGTGTCCAAAAAAGCTCAGGATCAGTTTAGTGCGAAGGCGTCAAAGAATCTTGTGTCCGAGAGAGCCATTGACAGGGCATCTCTCCAGGTGGAATGCCCAAACATGTATTGGGAACTGATGAGGCGCCAGCTCGAAATCTTATTTGAAGAGCCGAAAGAAGGCAATATGATGTTTGTTAAGGAATTTTATGCCAATTGCTCGTAACATGAGAATCGGGTTGTAATGGTGTGCCAAACCAGGGTGGATGCTTCATTCGATTCCATAAGACGAGTGTATAGGTTGCTAGTTTTTGACGTGGTTGAAGATTTTTATGAGACATACCAGCAAAAGCCCGTCACTTGGAACCTATCGTCCAAACCATTTGTGTGTCGAGCAAGGACTTAGTATGGGTTACACCTGGGAGCATCCTGAACTCATCATCCCTCACTTGGTAGGAAAAGTGTTGGCTTACCATAATCAACAGCCGTCTATTGCCATCAAGCAACACCACGAATGTAATTGGACATAGGGCGACGGCGATATGGTGTTTTGTGAATGGCCACGATTTTGATGTGGCCCGGCTTATCCAGGCATAGATGTTCATCCGCTCAACCGAGAAGAAGTATTATTCTACTTTCCTTCTCTGGTCACCAGACTGTGCAGAGCGGCAAGAGTTCCTGAAAACCCCAACATGGATGGGATGGTGCCAAAGGAGGTCGCGCTACGGGAAAGCAAAGTAACCATCGGGAAGGACCCGGTGGCACCTGGAGTTGCTCACGATGATGCTTCGGATGAGTCAGAAGATGATGATGATAGTTAGGAGGGGGCTATGCATGCCTCACCCCCATAAGTGCAGAGCTCCGATGAGGCAGGTCCATCTCAGGCCCGCCGGAGTACCCGTCTGACAGCTCTGGAGCAGGAAATGGCAGGGCTACGCACTTCGGTCACAGACCTGGGTGCTAGAGTTGATGCTCTGGCTACTCAAAGTACAAAGTCTGAAAAGAAGATTATGGGCTGGTTGAGGGCGCTAGGACGAGCTTGTCACCTCGACCCTTGCACTGTCTCCGGCCACGACTGAGTTACCAGGGAAGTCCCCTTACCTTACCTTGATTTAATTTATTTGACATGGGAACATGCCAATTTTTTAAGTGTGGGGTGGGGGATGATGTGTATGTGGTTGTATATATATATAATTGATATTGTAGTTCTTTTGTTAAGCTAACTTCGACTTGGCCCGACGATAGATACCACTCAACGGGTTTCTTGAGGGACTAAAGTTAGAAAATAAAATTTGGTTTTGTAGTAGTGTATCAACTTCCCCTTGATTTTTATTTAAACCACGGTTCTTTTCCAAGGGTTTTATTTGAACCGGGTGTCGTTAGTTTTTTCATTTTTAGTTAGGAACTTATGGGTGAGGGGAAAAATTGAAATTGGATCCCTTAACTCCATGGTGCCTTGAATATAGACTACTTAGTGTGACACTTAGGCTCATTGTTTGACTCTCGTGAGAAGGCCTTAAAATGTGTGTTCTTAATTTGGCTTAAGTACCCTGAGCGGAGTGTCTGATGATCTAACCTGGATTGAGTCATGTGCCATGTGTGTGTGAGGCTTTGTGTATTCTGTGTTAACATTTAACGCCTAGAACTTGCCCCGTGTATTTGCAAATCGAAATGGTAGTCTTATTTGGTCTAGGAAGTGATATAGGCATTTCTTTGTTGAACCATATATCTACATGTCCACCCACCTAATTGCTATATACCATAGTTAACCCCTTTGAGCCTGTAATCTTATTTCTTTGGCAGCCACATTACAAGACTTACCCAATTTTTGAATTGCCCATCTATTTGAACCTTGCCACCTCTTATAAGAACTTGAATTGTGATGAAATATGTAAAAGTTAAAGTGTGGGGTGGTTGGTTTGGATTTTGGGTGGAACTAATGAAATAAGGAGAAAGGTGCACTGTGTTGAAAAGTAATACTAAAAGCCACCTGAATTGGACAAATATATATATATATATATATATATATATATTCTTTGATGGTGGTAGCTTTTGTTATAATTATGCTTACAGAAGCGGGGGGTATGACATATTGATGTAAAGGTGGAATTGTGGTTTGACATAAGTATGAGCTTGAATGTTAAAATATATGTATTAAAGTGCTTAGGGAGGTGTAGTCACTATTATATCTAAATGTATCATACCCAACCTGTAGCCTACATTACATCAAAATAAAGTCCTAATTGATCCTATACTGAATGATAGTAGAGTAGTACACTACGGGCAAACATATGGTGTGTTTTCTGTGGCACGAGAATGTTCTTTCCGACGGTGAACAAATCTTGTTTATTTGAAGTCCTCAGTGTGCGTAAATTGTATTGATTATAAAATAAGTCTCTTTTGTGGTGAGCAGGCACTTGATTCATGAAAGGGAGGTACGTCTGAACCTCTGACTTAGAGTAAGTAAGACGGTTAGGAACATTGCGCGGCTAGAGAGAGAATCCACTCTTGAGGTGTGGTTGTTACGCTAATGTAGTTGACCATTGTGGAATATTCTTGGTATGATGAGTAGGGAAGTTAGGCTTGTAGAGTGTGGTTTTGTTGCTCGAGGACGAGCAATGGTTTAAGTGTGGAGTGTTTATAGTAGCCTATATTATGCAATGTAGACGCTATTTATACTCTAAATTAATCATACTTTATTGATATTTACATGTTAAAAGAAAACAAAATACTCTAATTGAGAAATTTAGGCTTTGCATGAGCCACTCCGATCTAGGAGGGAGATAAAGAGCGTTTTGGAATCAATTATAAAATGACAAGGCCAATCAATGATAGCCCGAATGAAAAAGCTAAAGGAAAAACAAAGAAAAAGGTATAAGGCAGGTCGGTGACCGCGGACCTGGGCGCGCAGGAACGCGAAAGAAAAACAGTGAAGCAATGCACATCCGCGGTTGAGTCCGCGAATGCAGACGGGTTTTTAACAGCGACAGATTTCAGGGGCTTTTGTGTAAATTCCTGAACAATTAACCTAAACCTATAAGAGCTCAAACTCGCCCAGAAGTCAGATAAGGCTTCTTTTAGACTTAATTGGAGGCAAGAACCGTGGGAGGAGATCAACCAATTCTTTAGAGTTTTTGTCTTCTTCTTTCTACTTATTATTGTGAATCATGAATCAAATTATTGCTATGTTTTGTATTAGTATGAGTAGATAAACATTTAATCTAGGGTTGATAGAACCAATTGTTTGATGAAGCTTTAGCTCTATTTTGATATAATTGAGTCGTGTTTGTTCTATGACTGTTCAACTACATTTTGTATTGTGGTTAATTGAAAGGGCCCTTGATTAATCGTGTATAGTTGCCTTGTGTTGCTTGAGAAAGAACACTTGGTTAGATTGTTGTTGAACAACACCACTTTTGGGTAATTGAAGAGATTACTTACTTGAATTTAAAAGTGGGTTTAGAAATAACAAAGTTTTGGTCAGATACTTCTGAGTTGCATAAATTGTTTGCTAGAGTAGTTCGAAAGAATGCTTCTATTAAATTATCATAATTGATCAAGAGATCATTACGGTAGCCCAGAACTCATAATCCTCATTGTGTATTACGGCGAGATTATAGCTAAATAGTTAAGAATTAATCCGGCAATTGGGGAAATCAATAACCTAGATCGTTTTACCTTTGAATTCAAGTTTAGTCTTGATTCTTGCTAGTTTTATTGTCATTTTACATTAGCTAAATAAATTCCACTTCTTATTCATAAAATATTGCATCCGAAAACTGTCTGAGCTTGTCATTAGTGTTACTAAGAGTTGTAGTAAATAGGTTAGTTCCTGTGGTATTCGACTCCGAACTCGAACCGGATTATATTTACAGTGACCGCTTTGTCCTTTTTATAAGGCATAGTTGGGCGTGATCAATAGTTTCTTCCCACTTTGGATGACCTTTGTCTTCTTCAAAGCTTGTTGATTCATCATTTAATCCTCCTATAAAAAAAGCATGAAGTAATTGAGCAGTTATTCAGTTGTACCTCGTAGTCTTTCAGGTAACTTGGTTGTTGTTTCTGTGTTGTTGATATCCTAGTAGTTTGTGTTCACCACCATCTGAAATTGAGGTATTTGAAGTTTAGATTTCATAATTGTTCGAAGCCTGCAAGTTACCCTCTGGAATCAGCTGCAAATGTTCTTGATCACCATCAAGAATGGTTTCTTGATTGCTTGTTTTCTCGGAAGAATAGTACGATGATACTTCATCAATTTCACCATATATGGAAGTGACAAAATTTTTGTTTCAGGATCCATACCCCTCCATTCTTTTCTATACGAATCATATCCAACAAAGATACACCTTTTTGCTTTCGGGTCAAGTTTAGTTCGCTTAGATTTTGGGATATGAACATAACAAATTGAACCAAATACCCGAAAGTAATTTACATTTGGCTTTTCAGCATATAGAGTCTCAAAAGGAGTTTTTCTTTACTTCATGAGGCAAACGATTTATTACATGGCATGCACACTGAATAGCTTCAGCCCAAAGCTCTCGAGGGAGATTCTTATCGTGCAACCAGGAAAGGCTCATGGAACAAAATGAGCTAATTTCCTTTCTGAGACACCGTTCTGTTGGGGGGTACTTGGACATTTCATTTGTCTTGAAATATCGTTGTCATCACAGTACTTGAAGAAATCATTTGACATATACTCGGCTCCGTTGTCACTTCGTAAACATTTAATCTTCACACCAAATTCCTTTTCCACAATAGTTTTAAACTCATCAAATTTTGACAAATCTTCGCTCTTCTCGTTCAAGAACTTCACCCATGTATATCTTGAAAAATCATCTACGAACACCATGGCGTAGCGAAAACCACTATAACTTGTTATTTTTGTTGGTCCCATCAAGTCGGTATGAACCAGCTCAAATATAGAAGATCTCCGACTCAATGATCTCTGAAATGGAAGATGATGTGATTTTCCAAATTGACAGCCTTGACAAACTACATCTTTATGAATATTCTGTAGAGTTGGTATGCCATCCACCAATTTCTTTGACAAAATTTGCTGGAACAACTGGTATCCTAAGTATCCCAATCGAGCATGCCAAATTGACGGACTATATATTTGACTTGTCTTCTTCACATAGGCTTCCCTACTGCCATAAAAAATAAGGAACCTTTCTTTCCACCGCAAGAATTACATCTGCAACTATATTCTTTACATTATCAAGAACATTTACATCATTTAGACCGAATAAAACAAATTTTCCAGAATTGGTAATTTGAGAGGCTGAAACTAAATTTCTCTTCAAACCTGGAACATGAAAGACGTCGTTCAACTTGATAGCCCGTGTATCTCCAACGTCAATATTCAAAACTTCTCCTTAGCTACTGGATATACCGAGTTATCAGCTGTAACAATAACTCGTTCTCCGTTATGTTGACGTAGATCTGAAAGTAGCGAATCATTGCAAGTTACATGATGAGAGCAACCAGAATCAATGACCCACTCTTGTCTGCAGTTATCGTGGTTGTAATGAACTTGAGCTGGTACAGCACCATTGTTCCTCCCTTCAACTACTTTAATGGTGAAGCATTTCTCCCATTTGAGTTGCTCGTTTCCTTCATTTTCACTAGCAATATTTTCCTTTGAGATCTTCCCTCTACAGTTTTTCTTGATGTGCCTGATTTTACCACATCTATGTCACCTTCTATTTTCAAAGTTTTCATCAGTAGCTTTTTCGTTGTTTGAGCCTTTCTCATTGTTCTTGTTTCCTGCTGGTGTGTTTTTCTTTTTATTCTTGTCCTTTGAGAAAAGAACGACATCAGATTCAAAACGTTTTGCCAATTGCTTTGTTAAAGCCTTTTGGTTGGAAATCAAATATTCTAATTCTTCAATTGAAAGTTTCTTTGACTGACCTTGAATGGAGGTGACGAAAGGATTGTACTCCTTTTTCAATCCTCGAATAATAAATCGTCGCAATCTTGCTTCGTCGATCTTCTCATCCGGATCTAATTCTGAAATTTTAGCACAAATGCTTTTAACCTCATAGGAAATATTCAGAAATAGACATACCTCCCTGTGTTAGTATTGCCAATTCATTTTCCAACAGCTGTATTCTTTTGAGAAAACAATCTCTCAAGTGTCTCCCAGACTTCTTTTGGTGAACTAACATGATCGATGAATTCTTTTCCAATTGAAGTTCTTAAAGAAAAGAGAGCTTTACCACATTTGGTCTTCCATTTCCTTTGTGGTTCTGCATTTTCTAAAGTATTTGCTGGAATATCTCCTTTAGCACCAACGATAAGATCCTACAAGTCTTGACCTTGAAGGTAAGCCTCCATACATATTCTCCAGTACTTGAAGGTAAGACTCTATCAACTAACAAAGAATCCTATCCAAATTAACAACTAAGCCGATACTATTCCTATAAAATGGGAACTAAATTATCTGACTCAGTAAACATAAGTAAAACAGTAAATAATAATCTAAAAAAATTTCTCACTCAAACATTTCTCTCTCGGCGCACGTTAACGTGGACCAGCTAGCGTGCATGATGTTTTAGACGTCAATACCACACAAGAATATAGGTTAAAAGTGTGGTACCCAATTTTTTGAGTGTTGTCTCACAAGAAGAACCTGATTCTTCTTTGTGTTCCAACTTCTACTGGTGCGGAATAATAAAAGCAGTAAAGTAAAAACACAGAGATTTTTACGTGGAAAACACCTGGCTCAAAAGGTGAAAAAACCACGACCTACTCCTCAGTAGTATTTGCTCAAACTCTACTAAAAACTCTGAGCCAACTGGACTTACAAAATAAACTCTTTTGTAATCCTAGGACTAACTCTAATCCCTTTGTATCAACTAGCCTCTAGCTAATTTCTACAATCTTCAAGTTAACTCTAACTTGAACAATGTGTACTTATTACAATTTGCTTCTAAGAGCTGATAAGATACAATATTGAAACACCTACTACAATCAACTAGACTCAATACATCAACGATGAAACTAGTTCTTCTAGCTGATCTGTAGCTCTTTGTATCGCACAATAAATCTTCTT
This sequence comes from Nicotiana undulata, assembly GCA_005239495.1. Lineage (NCBI taxonomy): Eukaryota > Viridiplantae > Streptophyta > Magnoliopsida > Solanales > Solanaceae > Nicotiana > Nicotiana undulata. The sequence goes on along the minus strand of ML248535.1, from coordinate 1,906 downwards.
GCAAAAACAACTCTGGGAATTATGCTTTCAGATCTTGATTCACTTCAGTACTTGTGCGTCTCTTTCTCCAGCAGAAATACTTCAAGTATTTATAGAGTCAGTAGTTGAATTTGTCGATCAATTCTAGTTCAACTCTTCCTGGGAGAAATAATTCGAATTAAACTCAACTTCCTTCCTTTGTTACTTTCCTTGCTGAATTCAACTTCTATTCTCTCATCAGTTTGCAACCTTTTCTCATTAGGAGACAATCTCTTGGTTCATTGATACTTCACAATCACAAATATCTCCTATGTATATACGGTTCATGTGCCAGCTATTCAGTTCAAGAATGTGTGCTCTGATGGACCTGGTTCAACTGGTCAGCTTTTGTCAATCTTCAAAACTATGCAGTGACATGGGTCAACAAATTCCCCCTTTTGGATGATGACAAACTCTGTGCTTAATCATGTATACACTTCAAACACTTTGTACGATTTTAAGCATTAATCATTGAGAAACCAGGTTCATTAGGTTATAAATATCACTTTAAAAAAATTCAGCATATATCTTCCCCATTTTGGCATCATCGAAAAGATTGCAAAATGATACACTTACCAGATTTATTAATTATTACTCATGGCCATTGAGGCAACTGCAGGTGCAAAGCATGATTAATCAACACAAGAAGCCAATAAATGTAAGCTAAATAAGAAATTGATACAAGTCAATAACTAGAAGAAAAATTTATTGATTAGTAACGATTATCCACCACCATACAGTAAAACAAAAACAAACCAACCATGAGCAAAAAATAGAAAAAAAATCGAAACAAGTCTAAAAAGACAGAAACACGTCCCGAACTGGGCACTTGAAAGGTTATGGGGAAGCTCTGGATAGCCTAAGGATGGGAAGCTACAGAGGAGGTTGTGGTCTTGGATTGTAGGAGAGAAAGAATCTTCTTAACAACACCCTCGTTCTTTTCTTTATCCTTTGCTAATTCAGCCCTGAGAGCATCCCGCTCAGCTTCAACCTCAATCACACGAGACTTCAAACGAAGGATCTCCATATCCTTGATCTCACTTTCCTGCACCAGAGTTATAACTTTTCTATTGACTGGTTGCTTCCTAGAGGAACCAGGTTCATCCATAGGAACATTGACATTGTAGTCACATGTCAGCAAAGTTTCCTTCCCGAAATAGTCTTTGGCAGTATCCATCTCAGCCTTCTTCACCCAAAAGGTCATCCTAAGTAATTCTAGCTAAATCTATGTTCAGAGGCCTCGAAAGCCTCCGTTAATATCACCTCGATATGCATGCGCAGCCCAGGCAGGTAGCCGGGAAGCTTCCATGTGAATTTGAAAAAAAAAGGGATTTTTGAATTGAATAATTAAATAAAGTTGACTTTGGTCAACATTTTTGGCAAACGGATCCGGACCCGTGATGTGACGGTTCCGGAGGGTCCGTAGGAAAATATGGGACTTGGGCGTATGCCCGGAATCGAATTCCGAGGCCCCAAGCCCGAGAAATGAATTTTTAAAGAAAATTGTTTTCTGAAAATAATAAAGGAATGTGAAAGTGAATAATTATGTGAAAACCTTGTTACCGGGCCCGTGTTATGGTTCCGGATCCCGGAACAGGTTTATTATATGTTGTTTGTCCTATCTGTGAGATTTGGTGTAAAACGGATTTGATTTGATTGGTTTCGGATCCAAGTGAGGAAAAAATAGAGTTAATGAACTTGTGGGGTTTCTAAAGAATTTGAAATGTGGCTTGAGAGGTGATTTTATGTTCCCGATGTCCGAATGAAATTCCGAGACCAGGAATAGTTCTGTTGTGTCGTTTATAACTTATCTGCAAAATTTGAGGTCATTCCGAGTGGTTAAGGCCGGTTCGGCGCGTTGAAGTGAATTCTAGAATTTCAAAGTTCT
>MDKH01105219.1:0-17420 GCA_005239495.1 Nicotiana undulata | reverse complement strand
AAAAATAGCCAAATGGCCCCCAAACTTTGTTTTAACCCCAAACTTTTTATAATTACACATTTTTCCTTTTCTCAACTATAAATACCCCTCATTCTTTCATTATTACTCACATAATCATCAATCTCTCTCTACTCAAATTCTCTATTCAAGTTAAATCATGCCTGGTGGTTCTAGAAATAACCCATTTATTCAAGAACACTATAATGTGGTAGAAGAAAATGAAGAATTTTACATAGTAAAGTGCAAGCACTGTGGTCGTGTCTACACTTGGCGTCCAAAGTTGATCGGCACGGGCTCTTTAAGGAGGCATATAATAAAGAGTTGTCTTAGGCGTTCTCAAGACATTCGTAATGTTATAGTTTCTTAATTTAATTTGAAGTACTATTAATTCAATACTAGTGCAAGTTTGAAGTACTATTATTATTAATTTGAAGAAACTTACTATTTTTTGTGTTTAAATATGAATTACAATATTTATATCCCAAAGATTTACAAGAAATTGCCTTATATAAAAAAAATTTAAAAAAAAATAGGCCGGACCTGTTTTGGCCCGTTTGGCCCGCGGGCCCGGCCCTCTTAGCCCGGCCCCATGTGGGCTTAGGCCCGTGGGGGGCCAGTTCCACCCACATAGCCCGTTTATCCCGGGCCCGCATAGCCCGCGGCCCGTTTGGCCCGGCCTACTTGGCCCGTTTGGCCCGGGGCCGGCCCGTTAGCCAGCCTTAGTTACGAATGTTTATTGCGTGCCATTACCCGTCCCATTCTATAAGTCCTGGAGGGTGTTTAGGACTACTAATCCTACAAGGCAGGAACTAGGCTGAACCCTTAAAGGACAAAATACTAGGCGACATATAAAACAAGTAGGACTGCACATATAAAGGAACATATAAAGACAAGTAAAGGCTCACAGGTCCCTCCACACATAGACATGTAAGTAGCACATCTCAAACACACTTATGGTCTCAAAGATGGGAGTTTAAAACAGGAGTTTTAAGTAAAACAGTGAGTTACAAAAGATCTATTTTGGAAACTTAATGAAAGCAGAAGATTAGATTAGGACTGAGTGACTTGAAGGATAGTTGATTTTCAAAAGACAGTAGTTAAAGGCAGCGGTAAGATTTAACAGTACGCAGTGATTTAAAGCTTTCAGAAAAACATAGAAGAAAGTCATTAGAGCATGGGTTTGAAGTAATATAGTGATTTTAAAAGATAAGTGACTAAAATACAGTAGCTTGACATAGAGTAATAGTTATCAGTTTACAGAGAACTGTAGTAAAAGAAGTAGTAAGATGGTATCAAAATATGGTAACTTTATCAAAATATAGTAACTTTAAAGAAATACAGAGCAAGGATTCGAAATGGCATGATTTTGAGCAGAGTGAGGCATCTTTGAAAACCCAGTAGTTTGAAACATAATAGAACACGAATCAGTAAAAATCAGTAAAAGGGAATAGATGCACAATTTCGAGACTGTTTAAAATAGAGCAGGAGTTTTAATAAAAGTAAAATGAACTTCAGTGAGGTAAAACAAGAATGGGAGCAGCATGGTTCAAAATGTTTAAACGGAACTGATTAAACTAGTAGAACATAATTGATTTGATTTTATACGTGTTAGGCCTAAGGTTTGCCTAGGCGTCGTATACATTGCCTACTTATTTTAAAGGGTGAACATGCATATTTGGATTCTGATTTTAATAGATACATGTTGGCAGGACATTGTTTCAAGTAGATTAACCATATTTTATGGGAGTATTAGATTATGTTAACTAGGCGTTCAAGTTCTGATAAATAAGAAGTCCTAAGGGAAGGATATCTAATGCACAAAGTATCATCTTAAAACATGGTTTCTATATGTCATGTTTATGAAAATGCATGAGCAATACATTATGGCAGCTTTTATTACTCGTTTAGTTATACTGGGAACATGGTGTCAGATGGTATGAACATAATAGCTGTGTTGAAATAAAGAACCTAAACATGACGATAATTTTTTAATGCATGGTATGCATGTCCTAAGCATGATACTATTTCACACATAGGGAAATAAAGCCTAAGTCATGATTTCTACCCATACTACACTAAACATGCATAGTTCCCTCTCATATTCACTATCCAGCCCCAATCGTTTGTTTACAAATTATTATAGACCATGTCAAATGAATTACAGTAATTGCAAAGAGAAAAATTAGAAGTTATTCTATAGGAAGCTTTCAAACAGGCCCAACCTTCCAGCCTCACCACTTTTCGAGCTTCACAACCTTACATAGCCTGGGTGCGGCACCCAAAGGCCCTTGTGAGGGCCCTGGCCAATACCAACACCAGTAATTGTCAAAGTTGAGATAGGTGTCGTGTAGAATTACCTGCCTCAGTGTGTCAAAGTTCAGAGGGAACTCAAGGTCCCTAAACAATGCTCACACTGAGGGGGTGGAACATAAAGGTCTAAGAATAGTGTGAAGTGCTTAAAAAGAATTGAATTTGAAAGGGAGTTTTGAAATAACATGGCTTCAGAGGATAATATAAAGATCTTTTATGAAAACCAGTTTGAAAAGGAAGCAGCAGAATAGTCACAACTCAGCAAGTATGCAAAGTTCAAGAAAACAAACACAAACAGGAAAGGGGTTAGGGACAAGTAATGGTAGCAGCATATTTGCACGTAATCCGTCCTTAGAGCAAAGTTACAGGTTCTCAAACAATCACAATTATCACATAGAACAGAGTCACATGATTGGTGCAGACTTGAATCATATAACATCTAAGCATTATGTAGAGGGGACAAACTTATAGTATTAGGAGTCATGCAGGAGATGAAAACATGTAAGAGATACTAGTCATGCAGAGATAAGAGTAAAAGTAGCCACATAGGAAAATAGGTAGGCTAGTTTCACAGGAGTCAAACAAAGTCATAATGAATCACACAAGGGAAAGCAGGAGACATATTAAACTAAAAAGGAAAAGGGGATAATGGGACAGGCTAGTTACATGGTAGGCAGTAGAACCACAGGATAAAACACAACAGGAATAGCAAGTAACTAATCAAGAACTGGAGCATATTGTATAGAGATAACATAAAACTAACTTAGAGACATACCAGTCGAATAGTAAGGAATAGAAAAATGCAGCAGTGTGCGGTATGAGGGAGCATCAATAGAGCAAATAGAGAGAAAACGAGAAAGGGCGCAAGAGAGAATGTAGCAGTTGTCTTGATGTATATGTGTGTCTGTTGCTAGTGAAAGAGTAGAGGCACATATAGTTGCAAACAAATAGTAAATAAGGTAACAAACAATTAGTTCAACATAATTATGGAAGTAGGCATCAATTCGAATCAAATTAATAGAAGTACTACCTTTAATTAATGAGTCATACTCAATCAGGGATAGACTAGTAATATAAGGAAAGAAGATCATGTAAGACTGACAGTCCAAGTATAGCACATGTAAGTAAGACCAAGTTCAGAATCCTATTTAAGGAGAAATATATATGTATCAATTTGACAGTAATACCAGACACAAAAAATAGAGCAAGAGATAGTTAAAAAATCGAAGATCAGTAAGGACATCCTCAAATGAGGCCCTAGTTACAGGAAATCAGCATTAATTAGAGGAAAATATCACAAGGAAGTAATTTCAGCACATAGAGCAAGTAATTAATCGAGGTTCAGAAAATCCAATTAAGGAAAGGTCTGTAAGAATCAATCTAACAGTAGAATCAAATCACATAATAAAGCAAGGGAATAATTTGTAGGTCAAAATTAGGGGCTTAAGTAAGAATCTCATAGAGTCAGGGATTCAACACTAGTACAAACGAACATGACATAATAGGGAGACTCAAAAATCACAAACCCTAATGATTATAATAACAAGAAATCACATAGGTTTAGAAATTCAGAAAAATAGAACACAAATAACATAGACATAAATCAGAACATGGTACGAATCATGATACGGGTAAAAGAATGGAATAGTCAGGAACCCTAGTGACAAGCACATAGCAAATAACATCAAGGATCATAGAGTATCCACAAAAGCAAAGCACTCGTGCTAAACAGATGAACGTAGATGGCCAATATACTCAGACTCGCAGATGGAACCAAGAAAATTTGGGAATTTTAACAACAAATGAGTCACACAAGGAAAAGCTCAAATAAAGTTAGAACACAGTAAAAAACCACAAGAATAACGCTAAGAAATTAAAAGAGAATTGTTTCGAAAAAGGGTTTCAAACCCTAGTTTTGAAAATATGAGAAATCATTTAGGAAATTGAGAAACCTTTGAAGAAACATGGAAAGAACAAATAATATGTGTAGATCTATTAGAAAAAATTGAAAAGTTCAAAAGTTAGGGTTTCGTAAAAGAATCAGAGATAACCAGAGAACCTGCCGCGAAGCTCGAAGGTAATGGTGATTGTGGCATGGTCGTATCAAAACCCCACCGGAGAAGGCCGGAAAGTCACCAAAGAAGGAGCCCCCGTAGTGGTCCAACATGGTTGAAACCCATGGAGGTCTCAAAGACGGAGAGGATCGGAGAGATAAGGCTTCAAGGCGGCTGGTGGTTGAAAGGAGGTGAGCCTGGAAGTGGCCGGAGATGAAGGTTGAAGACCATTGGAGAACCAGACGGTTCTAGAGAGAAGGGGGAGAGGGAGAGAACAGAAGAGAGAGCGAGTCAGTCTCGAAGAATGAGAGAGACGGGGGGGAGGGGTAGGTAAGGGTTAATTAAGGTGAGAGGGAATCTGGGCCGTTGATCTTATTTGATCAATGACTCTGATTTAATCAGGGGTTGAGTCGGGTTAATTTTAGGATTGGGCTGGGTTAAATAGTCGGATGGGTTGGGGTTAATTGGGTTTAGAGATTAGGTTAAAATGTGGCTAAGTTTGAAAAGAAATAGGTTAGGTGTTAAATACCCAATAAAAATAGGTAATTAATGAATTAAAATACCTAATAATTATAAAAAGACAAAATTAAGTTTAAATAGGTAAAATTATAATAACTAAATAATATTAAAAATGTAAGAAACATAAATTTCGAATTTAAAAAGCATAAAGTGTCTAATTAGGCCATAATTGCAAAATGATTGTAATTGCAATTAAATAAGACCCAATTGGCCAATGTATGAAGTAGTTGGATTTTAATAAATAAAAATGATTATAAATGACATATCGAACTAAAAAATGTTTTGAAATTATTTAGAGCACAATTTATGAATTATAAAAAATATAAAAATATTAAATAAATAAGGAAATAATTTGGATAAAAAGATGGAAAAATTAGGAAAGATACTCATTATTGCAAAGAGTGATTTTGAAAGCTTATATACAAGTTTGAAAATAATTTGAAGAAAAATTGGGTATCAATAACTGTGACCTTGGCCTCACCGGGATCACCCCGATTAGAGTGGAGGGGGACTCATGGTCATTCTTCCGGCAGAGTTATCTCATATATGAAGGCTCGACGCATGGTCGAGAAGGGTTGTTTGGCCTATTTGGTTTATGTTCGTGATTCTAGTGCTGAGGTTCCTCCTATGGAGTCGGTGCCCATTGTTCGTGAGTTTCCATAGGTATTCCCTGTTGACCTGCCCGGTATGCCACCCGATAGGGATATTGACTTTTGCATTGATTTGGCTCCGGGCGCTCAACCCATTTCTACCCCGCCATATCGTATGGCCCCGCCAGAGTTAAAGGAGTTGAAGGATCAGTTACAGGATTTACTAGCCAAAGTATTTATTAGGCCTAGTGTTTCTCCTTGGTGTGTGCCAGTGTTGTTTGTTAAGAAGAAAGATGGCACAATGAGAATGTGTATTGATCACGGGCAATTGAACAAGGTTACTATCAAGAATAAGTATCCTTTGTCTAGGATTGATGATTTGTTTGACCAGCTTCAGGGTGCCACAGTGTTTTCAAAGATTGATTTGAGATATGGTTACCATCAATTGAGGATTAGGGCATCTGATGTCCCTAAGACAGCGTTTCGCACTCGGTATGGTCATTATGAGTTCTTGGTGATGTCGTTTGGGTTGACAAATGCCCTAGCTGCCTTTATGGAGTTGATGAACCGAGTGTTCAAGCCTTATTTGGATTTGTTCGTGACTGTCTTCATTGACGATATTTTGGTTTACTCCCGCAATCGGGAGGAGCACGAGCAGCACCTTCAAGTCGTCATCCAGACTTTGAAGGACAGTCAGTTGTATGCCAAATTTCGAAGTGTGAGTTCTGGTTGAGTTCGGTTGCATTTCTGGGCCATGTTGTGTGGGCCGAGGGTATTCAGGTGGATCCCAAAAAGATTTCAGCAGTCAGAGATTGGCCTAGACCCACCTCAGATACGGAGATTCGGAGTTTCTTGGGCTTAGTAGGTTACTATCGTCTTGTGGAGGGCTTTTCATCTATTGCAGCCCCGATGACCAAGTTGACTCAGAAGGGTGCCCAGTTCAAGAGGTCAGATGAGTGTGAGGCGAGCTTTAAGAAGCTCAACACATCCTTGACCACGTCACCGATGTTAGTTTTGCCCATTGGTTTCGGGCCATATACCGTGTATTGTGATGCTTCACGGGTTAAACTTGGTGCAGTGTTGATGCACGATGTCAAGGTTATAGCTTATGCTTCACGTCAGTTGAAGGTTCATGAGAAGAACTATCCAGTTCATGATTTAGAGTTAGCAACCATTGTCCACGCATTAAAGATTTGGAGACATTATTTGTGTGGTGTGTCATGTGAGGTGTTCACAGATCATAAGAGTTTGCAATATTTGTTCAAGCAGAAAGAGTTGAATATAAGGCATAGAAGATGGTTAGAGTTGTTGAAAGACTACGACATTACCATATTATATCATCCGGGGAAGGCCAATGTGGTGGCCGATGCTTTGAGCCGGAAGTCAGACAGTATGGGTAGTCTTGCTTATATAACGGTCGGGGAGTGACCGCTTGCTTTAGATGTTCAGGCTTTAGCCAATCAGTTCATGAGATTGGATGTTTCAGAGACTGGCAATGTTTTGGCTTATACTGCGGCTCGTTCTTCATTGTTTGATCGTATTCGAGACCGGCAGTATGATGATCGTCATTTATGTGTCCTTAAGGATACGGTTTGGCACGGAGGAGCCAAGCAGGTTACGGTTGATGATGACGGAGTCTTGAGGATGCTGAGCCGTATTTGTGTGCCTGATGTCGCTGGCCTTTGTGAGTTGATATTAAAGGAGGCTCATAGTTGCCGGTATTGCATTCATCCGGGCACCGCAAAGATGTACCAGGATTTGCGGCAGCATTATTGGTGGCGGAGGATGAAGAAAGATATTGTGTCCTATGTAGAACGGTGCTTGAACGTTCAGCAGGTTAAGTACGAGCACCAGAGACCCTGTGGTTTGATGCGGCGGATTTAGATTCCTAAGTGGAAGTGGGAGCGTATCACCATGGATTTCGTAGTTGGACTCCACCGGACTCAAAGGATGTTCTATGCGGTTTGGGTCATTGTGGATAGGCTGACCAAGTCAACACACTTCATTCCTGTATCAGTCTCGTATTCTTCGTAGAAGTTGGCAAAGATCTACATCGGGGAGATTGTTCGGCTGCATGGTGTGCCCGTGCCTATTATTTCTGACCGAGGTACTCAATTTACCTACCATTTCCGAAGAGTATTTCAGCGTGAGTTGGGTATCCGGGTGGAGTTGAGCACAACGTCTCATCCTCAGACGGACGGACAATCCGAGCGTACTATTCAGATATAAAAGGATATGTTGCGAGCATGTGTCATTGACTTTGGAGGTACATGGGACCAGTTTTTGCCTTTAGCTAAGTTTGCCTACGACAACAACTATCAGTCGAGCATTCAGATGGCTCCTTATGAGGCGTTGTATGGTAGGGTGTGTTGGTCGCCAGTTGGGTGGTTCGAGCCGGGAGAGACTAGGTTGTTGGGTTCAGAGTTAGTTTAGGATGACTTGGATAAGGTGAAGATCATTCAGGATAGACTTCGTACAGCTCAGTCCAGGCAGAAGAGTTATGCAGATCGCAGAGTTCGTGATTTGGACTTTATGGTTGGAGACCGGGTATTGCTTCGGGTGACTCCCATGAAGGGCGTGATGAGGTTCGGAAAGAAGGGCAAGTTGAGCCCTAGGTACATTGGTCCCTTTGAGATTCTTGAGAAGGTAGGAGAGGTGGCCTACAGACTTGCCTTGCCACCGAGTTTATCAACCGTGCATCCGGTGTTTCATGTATCTATGCTTCGGAAGTATCTTGTCGATCCCTCTCATGTGCTAGACTTCAGCATTGTCCAGTTGGACAAGGATTTGACTTTTGAGGAGGAGCCGGTAGCCATATTAGCCCGGCAGGTTCGTCAGTTGAGATCGAAGAGTTATCATTAGGTCCGTGTTCAGTGGAGAGGTCAGCCTGTCGAGACAACTATATGGGAGTATGATTCCGATATGCGGAGCCGATATCCCCATCTTTTCCCCGATTCAGGTAGCTTCTTATGTCCGTTCGAGGACAAATGTTTGTTTTAGAGGTGGAGATTGTGATGACCCAAAAGGTCATCCCGTGTATTTCTAGATAATTCAGTGTTTCGAGGTCATGAAAACATTCTTCTATCTCACCTTGATTTTGCGTGCGCATCCCATACATGTAGCAGGGAAACCTTTATGTGAAAAATGGAGGAAAATGATCATTTTTGTTTTGAAATTTGAATAAAGTTGACTTTGGTCAACTTTTTGGTAAACAGACCCGGACCGGTGATTTGACGGTCCCAGAGGGTCCGTAGAAAAATATTGGACTTGGGCGTATGCCTGGAATCGAATTCCAAGGTCCCAAGTCCGAGAAATGAATTTTTAAAAGAAATTTTTTTCTGAAAATATAAGAGATTTTTGAAAGTGTAATTATATGTGAAATACGTGGTATCGGGCTCGTATCTTGGTTCCGGATCCCGGTACAGGTTCGATATAATATTAATGAAATATTTGTAAAGTTTGGTAAGAAACGGAATTCATTTGACGTAATTCGGACCGTAAATGCAAGTTTTAAAGTTTTAGAAGTTTTGAGAAATTTCATTGATTTTGGGGTTTAATTCGATGTTTATGATGTTATCTTGGTGATTTGATTACACGAATAAGCCCGTAGGATGTTTTTGAGGTTGTGTGCATATTTGGTTTAGAGCTTCGAGGGCTCGGGTGTGTTTCAGATAGGTGTCAGGGTGATTTTGGACTTGAAAATCTGGTGTAAGAACTGGTTACTGGTGTCTGGTGCAATACCCTTCGCGAACGCATGGTAACCCACGCGAACGCGAAGGGAAAATGGGGAGGCCTAGGGTTTTACTCTACGCGAATTCGTAGAGGGAGACGCGAACTCAGAGCACTGGACAGTGTCTCTACGCGAACGCGTCCCCAGGGGTGCGAACGCGTAGAGTATAGGATTGGGTTGGGTAGTCAAAATCCTACGCAAACGCGACCTATAGCTCGAGAACGCATAGGTCAGGAAAGACAAACCTTCGCGAACGCGGCCATGGGCTCGCGAACACGAAGGGTATTTTTCCCCGGTGATTTCTTTTAGCCCAAAAACAGAACACTTACGGGATTAACTCCATTTGTTCACAAATTCTTTTTCTCCACACCTCTTTGGCCGATTTTCGAAGGGAAACTTCACCATAGCTTCATAGGTATGTTATCCTAAACTCATTTTCTTCCATTTTTATCAACACCCATTAGATTTCTAGGCCTAAAACATGAGATTAAGGGTAGGAAATTAGGGATTTGGGTAGAGTTAGGGCTTTTTGATTAATTGGAAATTTGACCTCGTTTTGGGGTCGAATTTCAAGACAAATTATATATTCGGGCTCGTGGGTGAATGGGTGATCGGGCTTTTGTCCGAACTTCGTGTTTTGACCAAGCGGGCCCGGAATCTATTTTTAAATTTTTTGGAAGAATGTTAGAAAGTCTATAATTAAGCATTGGAATTGAACTGTTTAGCCTTTATTGATGTTATTGAGTAAATTATGTCTAGATACGATTGATTTGGAGTCGGGTTCAAAAGGAAAAGCGGTGCTTGAGGCTTGATTTTGATCGTGGAGGTCGAGGTAAGTGTTTGGCCTAACCTTAGCTTGAGGGAATAGGTGTTGAGTCTTATTTGCTACGTGTTTATTCCATGTCCAATGTATAGGTGAAGTGACAAGTACCTATATGTTGTGGTAAAGCATGCCCGTGAGTCGAATATGAGTAATTATGTGATTTTCATTGAGGTTTATTGTGTTATGGATTTAATATCAATTTGGCAGTTATTCATTTGAGGAAAATTCTTGGTTGTGAGTACTGTTGAGTATCTGATCGGTTGAGAAATATTTTGTTAAATTATAAACTTGTGTAGGATTGGTTTAGCTGTGTCCCTTGCCGGGACGGTATTATTCCTGTTGATTGTTCCTTTGCGTTTATGGTTTCTTATTACTGATATTTCCTTGCCAAACTGTTGTTCTTTATGTTATTTAGCACGAGAGGAAATTCCGTGCCACATTTATGTTATTTAGCACGAGGGGACATTCTGTGTTGTGTTTATGATATTTATGCACGAGGGGACATTCCGTGCCGTGTTTATGATATTTATGCACGAGGAGACATTTTGTGCCGTGTTTGTGATATTTATGCGCGAGGGGACATTTCGTGCCGTTTCTATTTACTTGTTTGTTCGGTGTTGTTAATTCCTGTTATTATTTTGATATTTAAACTGTCGCCTTTATCCATTATTTTAGTTATTGCTACCCCTTTTCCCCATCATGTTTTTCCCTATTTTTGTACTTAACTGTTTACTTCCTGTCGTTATTTCCTTTTATATGTTATTAAACTGCACAGGTGATATTACTTGTCGTGTCCTAGCCTCGTCACTACTTCGCCGAGGTTAGGCTCGGTACTTACTCAGTACATGGGGTCGGTTGTACTGATACTACAGCTGCACATCTTTATATTGTGCAGATCCCGGTACAGGACCTTGTGGACACTGATCGAGGAGGCTTCCTTTAGTCCACCGCAGACACTGAGGTAGACCTGCAGACGTTTGCAGGCCTTGACGTCCCCTTCCCTACTCCGTTTTTATTTCTGATTTTAGTACTTCAGAAACATATGTATTATTTCTTTCAGACTATTTTGTGTACTACTCTTAGACCGTGCGTGAGTTGTGACTCCAAAGATCCAGGTTGGCTAATTTGAGTATTTTATTAAATTTGTGGATTCAGCTATGTAATTCATGTTCTTAATTTTAAGCTTTTGTTCATGGAAAAGTCGATATTTACTTGTTCTTATTTGATAATAAAGGTTTTAATAAATACGATTAAATACGTTTGCTTGTCTAGCAGGTTCAACGTTAGAAGTCATCACGGTCCCGACAGTAGAAATTTCGGGACGTGACAACGTTCTTGAAAAATAAATAATGTTAATAACATATAGATAGATAAAGAAAAAAGTCTTGATTTTGAATACAAATTTCATAATCAATTTGAATACGAAAACTATTGTGACACAGCTCTAGTTTGTTCAAAACTCACTATAAAGTATAAACCAACATCTAAACATTAGTAGAATTAATGAGATAATCTTAATTACTTTTCCTCGCTTAATAATTATACAAAGCTTTTCAAATATACTTTTATATTAATTAACTACAATCTTTAGGCTTGTCACCTATCTCTTAATCAAACTTTTAAGAATAGATTATATCTCCGTATTCAAATATCTGGCCTTTGACCAATATCTTATAGCATTTTTTTTCTCTTACTATTAAATATCCCCTCAGGTATTTCTTCATATCAAAGTTCCAAACATGTTCCTTTTTCTTCTCCTTTCAAAAAAAAATACAACTTCTTTTTTGTGTTTATGGTAATTAACTAATATTATAATAAAATATAACTTGCTAGCACTAATGATAGTAACATCCAAAAATCATTGCATATATTTACAAAAAAATGGCACATATCCTGAGAACCTAAAATATCATTAAATTTAAAAGGAGTCGACTGATATACCGATTTTAGTAACAATTATCCTTTACTTATTTTTGTGTAAGCCTTTTCATTTGAAGTATTCTTATTCATCATTATATCCAATCTCATTGGTATCATTTGAATTGTCAATATAGTACTTTTGATTGTTCGAAACATGAGATAATATGCGTTAACATTCCTATTCATTAATTCAAAGAATATTGTTAAAAAAGGCTGCAACTTAGTTCATTTCTATTTAATATTCATGATTGTTATAGCAATATTTTTTTTGTTAGTTTTAAAGTTACAAGTATTAACAACTAACTATGATAAAATTATATTTAATCTGTATGATATAATATACATGTTCTCCATCATCATTATTTATCTTTTATATTAAAAATTATAAATCACCTTAAGACTTGGTGCGCATATGAAATATTCAAATTAACAATACTCAAGATGGTTCAAACAAAATCGGAAAAAACAGAATTGATATGTTGATGATTCTTACGTGGTTAATACCACAAAATTAAAATGAAGACGATATTTCTAACGTGTTAAAAACTTGGAACATTTAAGGAAAATACTTACACAATTTAAATATGGAAAAAAGTTTTATAACTCAATTTTTTTTATAACTCACATTGATTCCTAAATATTAAGAGTTTCTACCTAGTTCAAATAAGGATGAATTTAAAAAAGAAAAATTAGTTGATTTTTAAAGTCCTAAATATTAGGAATATAAGTAAATTACAATTCACAAAATTGTCCAAATTGAAGTCTAGTTTTATAGGGCAAAAAAGGCGAACGACATTTGCTAAGGGCCTTCGTGCTTTTAATATTGTACTAGTCTCAATAGACGTGCGTTGCCACGTCGTTTATAATTTTTTTTTCATTTAGTAGAACTTTTATGTAAGAAATAATAATATGTTTAACCTTATTAATATTCAGAACATATTTGGTTGAACTATGAAGTAGAAATTAAAATAGTAGAAATATTAAATGTTTGCACTTCTTGATTGGGTGTTGTGATTTGCAACCTGATGGTAGAATATTAATAATTTCTACCAAAGATCTTTGAGTTCAATTGCTATTAAATGATACTATATTTAGTGACAGAAAATAAGAATTAGAGATCGAGGAGGCCATTCCATAAAGATATATTTGGCATTATTCCTGAGGAATCTGAAAATATTTTCTTGGCTAACTAACAACAATATTTCTAACTAACAACAATATTATTTACTATTGGCTTGCCTAATTAAATATTGTGTGATGCAAACAATCAAATATAGGTATGCTTATCATGCACTATGTTAGAGGGAGAGAAATTAAAAAATTATCTTAAATCATTATTCTTCAAGCAAAGACAAGAAATTTTAATAGGTAAATAATCTCCAATAATAAATAAAAATTAAGAACTTTAATTACCAAATCAGATCAACATTACAAAGATAAAACTCAAACAAATCACAATATCAAAAAAAGAAGTTAAAACTCCACGTGTGCAACTTGATTATATTGCATATCAGCATACATAGCATCTAACTAAATAAGAAGAGAGAGGAAATAGAACGTGGATTTCTAATTCAAGTAGGATCAAGTTTGTACATCGACATAAGTTTAAATCGAAAAAGAATTACACCATTGGATAATTTACCATTAGATTCTTAAATTATACAAATATTTAAGGGTATAAAAGTCAATCAATGTTTCGATGATATTTTAGTCGTTCAATATTTAGCATAAATTATTCGTGCTTTTATAATAATATATATATAGATATAGATATATAGATTCTCAAGCAAAATGGACTTTTATCATAGATTTTAAGGGGATTCTATAAGAAAGAAGATGTTTATATATCTAAATTAAAATAAAAAGAATATTAACAAGAAAAATTGGTTAAGTTATAATTACATTATATTAATGATAAATAGGTTAAAAGAATTAGTACAAAGCAAACAAAACAGGGGAGGTAAGCATAATATTATAAATCACGCGGGAAGTCATGAGTGCAATAAAGGAAAACCTAAAGAGAGTTCTTTAAAATTATCCTTAAATTTTAATGTTAAAGAACTTGAAGAACCTATGGGCTATGTCAGAATTCATTAAAAATTAGATCCCCTCACATCAATGTAGTCTGATAAATGGAGTAACATTTATGGAGAAGGATCATCCACAATTTTGGGAAGTGCGACTAGTAATTTGGATTTTTTTTAATTTAAGGGAATTTAAGTTGTCTAGTACGAGCAAGATATATTTATCCTTACAAATATGTCAGGTATTGGAAATTAATGTTTATCTAAATTCCAAAGCGAATATTTTTGGTCTTTGGAAAACATTTTCAAAAACAATTATGAACCGTACATTAACACGTTTGCCTTAGAAAAACCTTATTATTTCTTGAGCTAACCCACAGCATGGAACACATGAAGACAATGACTTAAACGAGAAAAGAATTACATTTTCAGTTCGAATACATCCATATAAGAAGACTGCGTTGACTAGATCCATCCCCTTTTAACCCTGTTACGTTGCTCCATAAGAGAAGCCAATTTTCATGATTTAGGAGATATAGGTGCTTTTCATCCATGGAACTCGAATTAAATGCCCCCACGTGCTGTTGTTAAAAGAAAATGGATACAGGAAACAAAAATAATAATAAAACTAAATTATTACTTGAGTTTATTTGACATAAAGGTTAAGGTATACTGAGGCAAATTCATAATTTAAACTCGAACGATGTAGAAGGTTTATATTATATTTCAGGTCGAGAATGTTGAGCTCGAATGAATTCGTAAGGGTATAATCGAGGAGCTACATCCGAGATCGAGGGCTGCACGGGGCGTCTTATTTGGTCACCCCATTTAACCTATACCCATCTTTTTAAAATTATTAACCTATACCTTAATTATTACAACATCAGGCGCCTCCTTCTTCCTGCTACTTGTGCGCTCCTTTCTTCCACCTTTCTTTTTTACTCTTTATTCTACTATTCATTTTTTGTAATTTGTAGTATATTTTACTGCTGATTTGCTCATAGTAACTAAATTGATCATCCAAAGAAGTTCACTGTCGAGGAAGCAATAAGCTAACATTGTTAAAGCTACTGCAGAATTTAAATTTCTATCCCTAAATTCATAGTTTTGTATTTAATAGGTGTTCAGATTGTTAGGGAAATAGGAGGAAGAAGAACTATTGCGCATCTTTACATTAGATTGTGGTCGGGAATTGAGACTTATGTCTGGATATTGGGAAAACTTCGGCTAAAACATGTTGAAGTTCAGCAAATTAATATAAAATAAAATTTCAGCTAGTAGAATGCTTAAGTTCAGCAATTACAAACAAAAACTTCAGCCAACACTAAGTTTACTCCAAAAACTTCAACTAAAACATGCTGAAGTTCAAGAAATAGAGAATAAAAGTTCAGCTAGTACGACTGTAGGACAAAACTTTAGCTTATTTAGTGCTGAAGTTTTTACAAATAAACTAAATAACTTGAACATCTTCTGCTGAAGTTTTTTGAAAAAGCTTTATGACAAAACTAATGAATCCAGGACAAAACTTCAGCTAAAACATGCTGAAGTTCAACAAATAGAGAACAAAACTTCATCTAGTAGAATGCTTAAGTTCAGCAATTACAAACAACTTCAGGCCCGTCTACTAGAATTCTGAAGTTTGTGTGATTGCCTTTGCTACTTCAGGCTCATATGCCTGAAGTTTACGCGAAAAGTGGGTACGTTTGTAATTGTTTTTGCAAAGCAGATATAAATTAAAACGTGACCCAAAAAACGAGTATAGATGCAAAACCGCCTGCAATGATCGATGTTGAAGAACTGAAACAGTGTTCGATAACAAACTTTGAATCGGAAAACAAATTTATTTTTATTTTAAGCTGCCATAAAAAAAATTACACACCTAAATGACATGATTATTTTTCTTTCTGCAGGAGAAATATATCTCTTTGAAACCCAATAAGTAGCAACCACATGTCCGTCTAGTTGAACAATTAATTAATATGTGCTTCCTCTCTTGTAAACATGCTCAATATTGCGGCAACAAACAAAGACCAAAACCATATAAGTCTAACCGACCAGCTGTATGAGTTTAGTCAATGAACAAATTCATTAGTAGTTAACAACAGAAATAAATAGCCTTGACTAAGAAAGATAATGTCATTCAATTCA
The DNA here is from genome assembly GCA_005239495.1 of Nicotiana undulata. NCBI lineage: Eukaryota > Viridiplantae > Streptophyta > Magnoliopsida > Solanales > Solanaceae > Nicotiana > Nicotiana undulata. The sequence continues at coordinate 1,302 of MDKH01105219.1, read as the reverse complement.
GCTTGAACTTCTTATGTTCATACTTTAATTATTTTATTAGTTATAATGAAATGAACGTATGTGTATTTTCTCTCTCCTTATTATTGAGTTGCATGAGCTTTTACCCATAATAACCAAATAAATACTACTTCGCGTCCCTATGATATGGTTTTTACAAAAAAAAAGAAGAGAAAAACTTTACATGCAATTTAATTTAATAACTTAATTATTTAATTTCTTGAACTTCAATCATTACAATATTTGTCTAGACTATATATTCTATCGAACATCTCATTCCATTAATATTTATTAATTGGAACAGTAAAACAAATTGGGCTTGAGATTCAAAGACACATGTTTGAGTGGTCTGTTGAACTGAACTTGGTATTTACCCATTAAAATGTATAGTTAAATTTAAGCGCGATTTATAGATAAACAAATCGTTTTAATTCAAAAATAATAAAGAAATGAGAATAAAAATAAGATCAACGACTGAAATTAAAGAAAATAGCAAACCTGATTCTGAGCTTGGTCTTTCTAGAGAAAAAACAGAAGCAATGATAAAATTGTTTAGCTTGAACGTAAAATAGTATATTAAAGCTTTTTGTGCAGAATATTTAATGTTCTACAAGGGTTTTCAATCCACCTATTTATAGCTATCCTCAGGGAGACAAGATACTAAAATTAAGCTCCTCTTGAATAAGAATAAAAATGCCATTGATGGGTGCATAACGACTGGTCTTTGAATGCGTATATTCTCCTTAATGATGACGAGCTTGAAACACACAATTAAATATGCTTTCTAGTCGAATATAGTATAATATAACATCGTATCCACAGGGATTGGGTTTAAACAGTATTATTGTAGTTTGTATCTAGATTGCTATCCAAGATGATCAATGGTTGAGAATTATGTGAATTAAAACTAAAATTAACTAAGAAGATAGAGCTAGTTGACTAATGACAATCAAACAAGTAAGCAAAGAAGATATTAATGGGAGAAGATAGGAGTTGATTGGATAGGTGCAAGATATCTTTCTTATTACATTATCATATACACGTGACATACGGGCCTAATAGGCCAACATAATCCTTTATAAACTCAAAACATAGGCCGGACAGGCCGTACAATCCTTTATGTACACGACGTATGTCTACAAGCCTCTAAGAGTACATAAATATCATAAAGGTCGGGACAGAGTTCCGCCTTACCAAACAATATGTGTCTAAATCACACTAACCAAACGAGCAACTCCGAATCAAATGGAGCGCACCAACATCTTTCGCTGAGCTGATAGCCTACTTGGAGGGCTCTCGACCTGT
>ML248529.1:11847-48322 GCA_005239495.1 Nicotiana undulata | reverse complement strand
AATTCCAATTCAGGTGCCGAAATACTCCCGGGTCATCAGAAACCCGAGGCGAACACACTCCCAAGTCCGAAATCATCATTCGGAGCTGCTGGAGCTTTTAGAACTCGATTCCAAGGTCGTTTGCTAAAAATGCTGCTCCGAACCAAAATTTGCCAAATAGGCTAGCCTTCAGGAACCAAGTGTTCCTGAACTGGCCAAATCACTTCTGAATCTCGAACTACCTGCCCACATAAGTCATAAGGCACGAGTAGCCGCTATGGAAAGAGTCATTCGCGGGAACGGAGTCCCAACACACAAAACGACCGGCTGGGTCGTTACACATGACCTCAAGGAAGTTTATTGATGGAATAACATGAAGAGGGGTGTGGCGGACTTTGTGGCAAAATGTCTAAACTGTCAGCAAGTGAAGGCCGAACATCAAAAGCCCGGTGGGTTGGCGCAGCTTATAGAAATACCAATATGGAAGTGGGAGATGATCAATATGGATTTGTGGTAGGGTTAGCCCGCACTCCGCGCAAGTTTGACTCAATTTGGGTAATAGTGGATCGTCTCACGAAGTCAGCACATTTATTGCTGGTTAAGTCCACCGACACTGCAGAACAATATGCTCAGTTGTATATCAAGGAAATAGTCAGGCTCCATGGCACTCCAATTTCCATTATCTCGGATCGAGGGGCCCAATTTACATCTAATTTTTTGAAGAAATTTCAGCAAGGTTTTGGGACGCAGGTAAATCTCAGCACAACTTTCCACCCACAGACTGACAGGGCAAGCAGAGCGGACCATCCAAATGCTCGAGGATATGTTGCGTGCTTGTTTGCTTGATTTTAAAGGTAGCTGGGATGATCATTTGCCACTTATAGAATTTTCTTATAACAATAGCTTCCATGCTAGTATTCAGATTGTGCCATTTGAGGCTCTGTATGGTAGAAGATGTAGGTCGCCGGTGGGGTGGTTCGAGGTTGGAGAGGCCGAACTATTAGGACCAGATCTCGTGCATCAAGCTATGGAGAAGGTTAGAATTATAAAGGAGTGACTGAAAACTACTCAAAGCCGTTAGAAATCCTATTCGGAGGTTCGTCGCAGGGATTTGGAGTTCCAAGAAGATGATTGGGTATTCTTGAAGGTATCTCCCATGAAAGGGGTCACGCGGTTTGGAAAGAAAGGAAAATTGAGTCCAAGGTATGTCGGGCCATATAGAATCAATCAAAGGATAGGACAGGTAGCGTATAGGCTGGAGCTGCCCCCTAAAATGTCATTGGTGCACCCGGTGTTTCATGTGTCCATGTTGAAGAAAGTGGTTGGAGACCCGTCTGCCATCGTGCCGGTTGAGATCGTTGAGGTTAACGAAGAATTTTCGTATGAAGAAGTTCTAGTTGCTATTCTTGATTGACAGGTCCCTAAGTTGAGAAACAAGGAAATTGCATCGGTAAAAGTATTATGGCAAAACCATCAAGTCGAAGAGGCTACTTGGGAGGCCAAGGATGAAATGAAAAAGAAGTACCCTCATTTGTTCGAATAGTCAGGTCATAGCCTATGAAGTTTCCTTCTCTAAATAATTTCATTGCTTGCCCAATCGTGTAAAGCCACCCCTTTCCCTAGCCATCTGTTCTTTTATGATACTTTAATTTGTGTTGTTTTATGCTCTATTGTGTGACTGATTGTATGAAGTTCGTTGAGATGTGTTTTGGAGGCTCTCTAATAGGTGGATAGGCCTATTTACAAAGGAAACTCTAGCAAAATTTTCAGAAATATTGGGAGTTAGTTAAATTTAGGGGTTGGCATATAGTATATTTGAACCTAAATGAATCCTAGATCCTCATTCGAGGACGAATGATCTTAAGTGGGGGAGGATGTAAAGACCCGTGAAATCCTTAACCAAAACGATGCCCAGTTAAATCCCTATGTTGTTATAGCTGTAAAAATTCACAAGACCAAATAAGAATTTCCGTTTACCAATTAGCATGAGAAAATACGTCTCTATGCCTACGTGTCAATATACATGTCAAGTCACCAATTATCATATACCGTCTAGCATGAGGAGTATACATCTCTATGCCTACATGTCAAATGTATATGCCAAATCACGAATGTCACAATACCGTTTAGGTTGAGGAAAATGCATCTCTACGCCTATATGCCAAGCATGCATGTCAAATGAATAATTTCACGGTGATATTTCCTGGTATTCTCACCATCAACATACTTAAGCTGTCTGTTTCAAAATGTGCACTTCATAAACAATGGGGAGATTATTGCACAAGGAGTTTTTTGAAGATTTTGGAGTACTTTGAAGATATTGGACTAGTTTGCCGATTGTTCTTTTGTATATGGAAGAATACATTGGCATATATGAAGATTATTTATCTTTGTTGTTGTTTGTATGCACAACGATAATGTATTGACTACTTTATGTTGCATTGACCTTTTAGAAATGAAAAAATACTATTGTTTAGATTTCACAATATTAATGGGTTGTATTATTGTTTGGCGGTTAATATAAATATATGAAAAAATTGAGTATTGTTTTTAGTTAAAAAACTGCTTTTCTAATGATTAAATTTTCAAAGAAGCTTATCTCTGGTGACCTTTTGCTGACACAAAAGTATCTTGTGGTGGAAATTATTAGCCGCCATCAAAACAAAATAGCAACAGTGGCGACGCAAAAGGTGAGGTATTCTATGATGACTAATAGTGCCAATAAATTAATAATTTTCCGCGACGCCTAAAGTTGCCATTAAATGCCTACAATCGCGACCTTAGTCTCCACCACAAGGTAACTGTTTACCATTAAAATGGTAACTATAATTATACTTAGTTAAGTGGTTCTAAAAATACGCAATTTATCTTAGTACTGGTTTTTGAGCTATTATGGCTAAGTATGATAAGATGAAATAGAAAGAAAACGGTTAGGTAGCTGAAGAAAAGCAAACCAGAGTGCCTCTAGTCGAAGGATCGATGTCGACCTCGAGGGTCCTTGAGACCGATGTTCAGGGACTGGGTCAGATGGTCAGTGAAGATATAACAGGCTTATAGGCCTTGAAATACAATATTTATGATCAGTGGTAAGTTATAAATGAAGAACAAATAATGTAAAGCAATAAATGCGAGTAAATGAGCTAGCAAGGAGAAATAGAGAATGTTTTGATATTAAAGCAGAAAATGTTCTTGTGCCTTGTATTCAATAATGTGTTTTTCCCTGCCTTTACAAAATGACAAGGGTTCCCTTTATATAGCAGGGAGGGTCCTGGCATAGTACATCAGCATTTATTACAAATATTTAGATTAATTTTAGCTAGTCAAAGCCCAAGTACGGAATCGTACTTCGTTACAAAGCAATCTGCCTCGATCCCCGCATCGTTCCCAATGTTGATTCTAGGCCCGTGTCCTCTAGGGTCGAGGATTATCGAGGCTTTGAGATCAGACTCGAAGTCATACTTGAGACCTCGTGTGGGTAAGACATCGAATATCAATATAAAATTGGCCTATCCAAATTTAGTCGACATAGATAGTCCTCGTGTTTCTTATAATGAAATGATAAGAAACAACCTTGATGCAGATATTTCATGGGCCTTTCACGGTGATGTCATACTCGTGATGTGAGCCTACCATGCGACTTGAAACGTCCCGTCGAATCATTTCCCTAGGACACTGATTGTTCTTCCGTTTCATTTTTCCAAAGAAGGTAATGATGGCGCTGTCAGTTGATTTTCCCCTAAGTATTGATTTATTATTTAGTAAGGTTACCGATCTTCTATAAATACGGTTTTTCTTGACTTCAAACTCCATTCTTCCTATCTTCGACAAACTCGAATCGTTTCCATTCATCCCTATTTTTCCATCTTTATGGTGCAAACCCATGTTTATACAGTTCTTTGGCGGTGGCCCATTGAGCCTGGCCATGACTCCCCTTCAGAAGTCCTCTCCTACTAACCGGGGTTATATTGGGTTGTTGTTGTTGTTGTTATTTTTACTTCTATTGTCGGCCCGAGAAAATGAGAGAAGGGCCTCGAGTGCCCTCCGCTCCGGAAGGCATGAAGTGCATATGCTGCTGGTTATCTCTGCATAAAGTACCTATACTGCTGCTCATCTCTCTTAACTTCAACCGGGTGTGGTATTTCTGTAAAGACCGGTGAAATCCTTAACCAAAACGATGCCTAGTTAAATCCCTATGTTGTTATAGCTGTAGAAATTCTTCGCGACCTCGAAAGCATGCCGCGGTTCGGACCTTTAGGATTGAAAAGTACCCTGCGGACTTAGAGGAAAAATTTCGTAAAAGGATGCAGATCGCCGGTCCACTATGCGATCGCAAATCTTCTTTGTGGACCACATCATGGCCGCAGAGTAGGGCAGGAGACTGCCCAATTTGAGGGCAGTTATGCGGTCCAAAATCCGATCGCATAACTGTTATATGGTGCATTATGCGATCGCATAATGGTTATGCGGACCACATAGTGACCGCATAACTGGATAGTTGGGTCGCCCAGTTGAGGCCAGTTATGCGGCAAGTTTTTGGACAGCATTTTGACCGCAAACCTGCATCGGGGCACCCATTTTCTTATTTAAAAAACCCGACCCCCATTCCATTAAAACACCTATCTTGTGTAATTGTTTAACATTTTCCCTGATATCTAGAGTGAGAGAAGGGGCCTTAGAGTGAGAGAGTGACCCTCATCCATCTCTCTTCAATACTTGCTTGAAATTTTTGAGATTATCAAGGAAAGCAACCTAGGCCTTCATGCTCAAGGTAAGAATCTATACTTTAGCCCTAAATTTTGTAACTCATACTGAAAATAAGTAATTAATGAGCGGGTCCATGTGTATAAGGGTTATTGTCCTCGCATGCATGTGATCATGTAACCCCAAATTATATGGGGAAGTGTTAAAAAAAAGGTCGAGTAGAACGAGGAATGGGTTGGAGTAATCTTTCACTAAAAAGGGGCCATGCAACCTTAATGAACACATAATGTTTGATATAATGCTCAAGTGAGACGGGGCCATAATCATTATTCCTAATTTTGGGCTCAATTGTGCTACATTGTGAAATAGATTGAAGGTGCAAAAATTTCCGGAAATTGTGGTAGAAATTAAGGGAAAAACCCAATTAAGGTATGTATGTCTAACTCTAATCTCCATCGGATGAACTTATTGGTGTTCAAATACTATGTATGAGTCCCTTGCTTGATTCTCTAAAGAATTGATAGTTTCAATGTGTTAAGGTGGGAAACTCCTGCTTCCACATTGTTCTAAGTTGCTACCATGTCACTATGTTACTTGAAAATGTAAATTTTGATTATCATGCTCTTTTCTTTATTATGTGTACGAATTCTTATATTTTGGTTCTAGTTGATATGGAGGATGATTATATGAAATGGTTAAAGAGAGGAATGTAACACAAATGGTTAGATATGTCAAAGTGCCAAGAACTGTATGATAAATGATGGAAAAAGGAATGTGAATCGAATAATTAAAATAGATATGGTTATGTCCAGAAGTGAGATGTCTTAGCCGATCGGGCTGAGATTAGACTCCATGTTGTACACATAGTGGTAATTGCATCGAAAGTATGATATTGGTAATATCTCAATGTGTCAAGTGAGATGGCTTAGCCGATCGGGCCGAGATCGGACTCCGTGTGAAAAAGACACGGTGGTAATATGAATATGATGCTAATGATGTCTCACTTGGGATGTCTTAGACGGTCGGGCCGAGACAGACACCATGTGAGAATGACACAGTGGTTATTAAAAAGATTGTGGCACTTGGTTTTAAAATACTAGTATTCAAAAGATGGAATAACAGATTAAGAAACAATGGTGACTCTTGTTTGTGTTCCTCCTATTTATGTGAAATTTTATTTGATGCCTCTAATTGCATTACTACATGTTTGTTGTTTGTTCTATCTAGAGTAGAGTTTATTCATACATACTAGTACTATTCGATAGTACTAACGTCCATTTTGCCGGGGGCGCTATATCTTCTTATCAATGTAGGTGGCTCTGTAGCTGGTAGCGCTGATAGTTGGTAGTGGTGTCTTCTCATCCTCCTTACAGCAGTTCTGGTGAGCCCCATTTCCTCTCGGGTCCATGTATAAAAATGTGTTGCTCTCCTTTTGTATATGTTGTTCTTTTTTGAGGTATTTTCGAGGCCTTGTCACCGGCGGAACCATGTTCATCTTCTTTATCTTAGAGGCTCCGTAGACACTCATGTGGGTCATGTATGTTGTTGGGTAGTTGTCGGGTTAACTTGTAATTATAATCTGATCTCATAAAGGATGTAATTAGCATGTATGTTTTGGAAGGCCTAATTTTTGGATATCTCTGTATAAGAAAGCATGGATTAATATTATGAATGTACATTTTGATTCATTTCCTGCTAACTCAGTAAACGATGTTATACCATAATCACGGGGCGTAAATGAGACGGGTAGGATAGGATAAAAAGGTTTTCTTGACCCGGTTCACTCGGTTAAGCGTCGGTCGTGTCCCCCAGGGTTGGGGCATGACAATTTCGTCCTTTTTGCCTCCTGCGAGGCGAGGAGAAAATATCCACCGACTCTGATGTCCCACACTTGTTCGACGTTTTGAGAAGGGGCTTCCTAGTGGCGATGATGGGAGTTTTAAGGAAGAGGAACATCTTGTCCGCCTATTGCCGCTCCGAGAAGCCCGAAGACGCTGAGTAGAGGTCCCTTTCGAGAGGGTCCTCGAGGGTATTCCCCCGGAAGATAAGCTTCTATTTGTAGATTAGGCCTTATTTTTATGCTTCTTGTCGCTATGTAAAGATTTCCTTGTGTGCTGTGTGAACATCTTCTATCAATATAAGAAATTCTTTTGTTTTTCTCTTGGTCTGACCCTGGATTTCGTTTTGTCTTTTGTATGTGCAAACTTATGTGTATGGTCGGCCCGGAGATCAGACTCTTATCATGACCAATATCATGTTCCTTAAGACTTCGGACCCTCTGCTGGAGCCGGAATTGCTTTTAGTTGGGCGAGGGTCGGATCTTAGCTTTCCTATAGTAGAGACGGTCTACTGACATTTTTCGAACGAAAACTTTTTCCCATGTCTTGGGAGCCTCGGAGAATTCCGAGGATGGACTCTGAGTGGATATTAACTACGGCCATAAAAGATCGAGTCGTTATTTGCTCAAGTTCAAAAAATAAGCATAGCCCCGAGACTTCATAAATAATTTTTGAATGAGGGCATGCTTGGTCCCGAGGTAGCCTCTGGGCTTCACCCTTATTGCTTTGCCCATGGGGGTCATCGGTCTGAGGTTTATTCCCCTAGACGGACCCCTTTGGTTCTTGCCTTGGCCTAACGATTTTGCTGCAATACAAGACCGGTTGTCTGGTTTTTTCGTGTTAGCTTCCCATATCCTTATATGTTGGCCCATTGATGTTTTTAAGCATGGGGTTGATGTGCCCTCTTGGCTGGTCTACAGGCCTTTTAAGATTAGCCCGGGGGCTTAGGCATACCTTCCCTTAGATGTTTTCGGTCGTTCATTTTTAGCAGAGTTGTGGTTTGGGATCGTTTGCCCTTCAAGTTTCTAATTAGCCCGTGGGCTGGTTTCAAAGCTCTTAGCCAATTTTTAGTCGCTTATTCAGGATCCATCTCCGAGCCGGGTTACGACTCGAGCTTGACGATCCTTAAGGTTTTGAGATAGCTCGTGGGATTTTTGTGCCAGCTTTAAGACTCTTAGGCGACCTTTAATTAACCATTTTGGGCTTAGTCCCCGAGCCGGGTTACGACTCGAGCTCACCGATCCTTTTGCTTTCGAAATAGCTCGTGGGCCTTTTGCGCTGTCTTTAAGGCTCTTAGGAAACTTTTAATTAACCATTTTGGGCTCAGTCCCTGATCTGGGTTACGACTCGAGCTCACCGATCCTTTTGGTTTCGAGATAGACCGTGGGCCTTTAGTGCTGGCTTTAAGGCTCTTAGGAAACTTTCTAATTAACTTGTCCCAGGCTTAGTCTTCGAACAAGGTTTCGGCTCGAGGACCTTCACCCTTGGGTTTCTCTAGAATCAATTTGAACCAGCTTTAGCATGGCTATATTTTCCATTACTTGAAGATTTATTTAGAGTTTAATCCTGTTCATCTGACTCTTCGACGGCCCAAAAGAACCTCTATTATGAGTCGTTACGATGAATGGACAAAAATCTTTCTTATGAGCTGACATGACAATGTTTGAAACTCTTTTACGCGAGCCGACATGAAAATGTTTGAAACTCTTTTACGCGAGCCGACATGAAAAAGTGCGAAACTCTTTTATGCGAGCTGACATGAAAATGTTCGAAACTCTTGCATACACTAAAGGTAGCATGATTTTAACCAGTTCTTTCCGACAATTATTTCGAAGGATTTGATTTTAAGGCGATAGTCGGGCGTCCCAGAATCGCTTGTTTTTATTGTTGGTTCGGAGCCCATCAACCGAAGTCGTTTTGTCTGGCCGAAGCCCTTAGTCTCGAGTATCGTATCCTTGGCATCTTTATTCGAGGGTATGCCTTTTTAGGGGTCTTATAAGTTCGAATATATAGCCTTGGCTTCGAAGTCGGGACCGTTTTTTGTTATTTGAATGTACCCACTTGGGGGCCCTGCGATTTCTGACATGCCCCTAGGACTTACAGTTTTACACACATTCGGGGTTACCCTCTTGGGATATTACGACCTTGGATCTTGATAAATCAAATGATAAAAACATCTGAGGTTACCCTCTTGGGATCTTACGACCTCGGATCTTGATAAATTGGATACTAAAGATAACTTCTTCTTGAACTTGCAAAATGTTTTGATGATAAAACATTCCTTTCACTATTTGATACAAGCATATATGTTTTGGTCATCGAAGGCTCAATCCCCTTTTTCGGCAATGGTTCATTCCACAGTTTCGCCTGCTACATTATTTCCCTGCAAAAAACAATTCTCTTCGTCTTACTTTGACTTGTTTTACGGGGCATATCCTCTCGGGGAAATGTCCTCCAGTGGTCGAGATTGCTTAGAGAGGAGCCTCAAATGCTTGCATAAGTTCTTTCGGAAGTACGCATAAAATTTGCCTCATTAAAAACCTTGTCAGTAAAAACCCTTTTTTCAGGAGCAAAACCCGATCGAAGGAAAAGAGCGCAACGTGTCCGTCGATCCAGGAGCCCTTTGGAACTAGCGGATGGACTGGGGTCTTCCGCCGGATGCATGCGGGGGATTAGCTTAAGTGAAAAGAAACACGGTTGTGAGGTTACCTTAGCAGTAATATCGTTTGAGCATGTATATATTCCAATTGCTTGGGAACTGCTCGCCTTTCAAGGTGCCGAGCTTGTACGATCCTTTGTCGATCACCCCCAGGACACGGTACGGTCCTTCTCAGATTGATCCTAGCTTCCCCTCATTAGTGTTTTGAGTGTTCAAAGTGACCTTTCTTAAGACTAAGTCCCCGACTCCAAAGTGTCGGAGGTTCGCTCTTCTGTTCTAATATCTCTCGATCCTTTGTTTTTGCGCAGCCATCCGGATCAGTGAAGCTTCTCGCTTCACATCGAGTAACTCAAGGGCCATGGTCATGGCCTCATTGTTTGAATCTTTTTTAGCATGCTGGAATCTGGCACTTGGTTCCCCCACTTCGGCCGGTATTAGAGCTTCAGACCCATACACCAGAGAGAATGGCGTCTCCCCGGTGCTGTATTTGGGAGTGGTTCGATATGCCCACAGGACTTCAGGCAACATATCTCTCCATCTGTCTTTTGCACTTTCCAACTTCTTCTTCAGGTTCTGAATGATGGTTTTGTTTGTGGATTCGGCTTGACCATTGGCGCATGGATGGTAGGGCGTTGACAAGATCCTTTTGATTTTGTGGTCCTCGAGGAACTTTGTTACTTTACCCCCTATGAACTGCTTCCCGTTATCGCATGTTATCTCGGAGGGGATCCCGAACCGGCATAGGATGTGATCCCATATGAAGTTGATGACTTCTTTTTCTTTTATCTTCTCGATAGCCTGTGCTTCCACCTATTTAGAGAAATAGTCAGTCATAAACAGGATAAATCTTGAATTACCTAGTGCGGTTGGCAATGATCCGATGATATCCATTCCCCATTACATGAATGGCCAAGGTGACAGGATCAAATGCAGTTGTTCGCCGGGCTGATGGATCATGGGTGCAATCCTTTGACACTTTTTGCACTTACGGACGAATTCCCTGGCATCTTTTTTCATATTGTCCCAGTAATAACCTGCCCTGATCACCTTTCGTACTAAAGATTCAGCACTAGAGTGTTTCCCACAGGTGCCCTCGTGGATTTTCCGAAGAGCATAATCGATATCTCCCGGACCCTGGCATACTTCAAGTGGTCCGTCGAAGGTACTCCTGTAGAGGGTGTTGTTCGCATCGAGCGAGAACCTGGACGCCTTGGTCCGTAGGGCTCTTGATTCTTTCGGGTCCGTAGGCAGCTTTCTGTCCTTTAAATAGTTTATATATTTGTTTCTCCAATCCAAGGTAAGGCTGGTGGAGTTGAGTTCGGCGTGGACATCTTCGATTATCGATCTCCTTAATTGAACCACGGCTCCGGGGAGTACGTCATCCTCTTCGGCAGATGACCCTAGGTTTGCGAGGGCATCGACCTCACTATTTTTCTCCTGTGGTATATGGTTTAAGGTCCATTCCTTGAAGCGATGCAGCGTGACCAGAGTCTTGTCCAAGTACCTCTGCATTCTATCCTCTCGGACCTCGAAGCTCCCATTTACCTGGTTAACTACCAGGAGAGAATCACACTTGGCCTCGATGCACTCGGCTCCGAGGCTTTTGGCTAACTCCAGACCTGCAATCACAGCCTCATACTCGACTTCATTCTTAGTCAATTTTGTGGTTTTTATGGATTGCCTAATTACGTGGCCCGTGGGCGGCTTTAGGACTATGCCGAGCGCATACCCTTTCACGTTAGAGTCACCGTCAGTGAACAAGGCCCATACCCCAAAGGATGAACGCATTTTCAATAGTAATTCCTTCTCTGCTTTGGGCACCAGAGCGGGCACAAAGTCGGCTACGAAATACGCCAAAATATAGGATTTGATAGCCGTTCGAGGTTGATATTCAATATCGTACCCTCCGAGTTCTATGTCCTACTTGGCCAATTGACCTAACAGCTCAGGTTTATGCAATATGTTTCGAAGCGGGTACGTCATCAAAAGGCAGATACGATGACACTGAAAATAAGGTTTTAATTTTCGAGATGCACTAATCAGTGCAAGGGCTAATGTTTCCAGAAGAGGATACATGGTTTTGGCGTCGCCCAGGGTCCGACTCACATAATAGATGGGGAACTGCGTACCTTTCTTCTCTCGAACAAGCACACCGCTTACCGCTAAATCTGATACGGCCAAGTACAGATACAGTGTCTCGCCCTCCTTTGGAATGTGCAGCAAGGGCGGGCTCGAAAAACACTGCTTTAATTCTTCCATGGCGTTTTTGCATTCGGGGGTCCATACAAAGTTGTTTTTCTTTCTGAGTAGAGAGAAGAAATGATGACTTTTATCTGATGATATTCATATGAACTGTCCCAAGGCCCTTTTTGCCCGGTGGGCCGTTGTACGGCCTTCACGTTGTTAACCACCGTGATTTCTTCGATGGCTTTGATTTTGTTGGGGTTGATCTCGATCCCTCTGTTTGACACCATGAAACCCAGGAACTTTCCCGATCCTATCCCGAAGGCACATTTCTCGGGGTTGAGTTTCATGCTATAACTTCTGAGGATATCGAACGTTTCCTGCAAATGGGTTAGATGGTCCTCTGCACGCAGATATTTGACTGGCATATCCTCGATATATACTTCTATGGACTTGCCTATCTAACATTCAAACATTTTATTGACCAACCGTTGGCACGTAGCCCCAGCATTTTTCAGCCTGAAGGGCATGATGTTGTAATAGTACGTGCCATATTTTGTGATGAACGAAGTCTTTTCCCTGTCCTCGGGGTTCATTTGGATCTGATTATACCCCGAGTAGGCATCGACAAAGGTAGGTGTCTCGTGCCCTACCGTAGCATCGATCAGGCGGTCGATGTTGGGCAATGGGAATGAATCCTTAGGGCATGCCCTACTCAAGTCTTTATAATCCATGCACATTCTTAACTTATTCCCCTTCTTGGGCACTACCACTACATTAGCCAGCCAGTCGGGATATTTTACCTCCCTAATAGAACCTATTTTAAGGAGTTTTGTTACCTCGTCCTTGATAAATGCATGTTTTACTTCGGATTGAGGCCTCCTTTTATGCTTTACTGGCTTGAATTTGGGGTCGACGCTTAGTCGATGGAGGTTATCTCGGGTGGAATCCCTGTCATGTCTAAATGGGACCGAGCGAAACAATCGATATTATTGGTATGAAATTGAGTGAAATTTTCCCCGAGTCCGGGTGTTAACCTCGTTCCCAGGTATACCTTTCGATTCGGAGGTTTCCCGACTAGGACCGCATGCTCTAGCTCTTCGACCATTGATTTAGTCATGTCCGATTCCTCGGGGGCGATGAATGTACAGGGGGTGAGGAAGTCTTCCCCGCCATCTTCAGGGGTCATCTCCCTCTTTGGTTCCTCCGAGGTGGAGGGTGCTTGCACCGGTGGATTGTTGTGAATGGCGAACATCTCCCTGGCCGCGTGTTTCTCTCCATACATGGTTTTTATTCCGTTCTCTGTTGAAAACATCATCATTTGATGGAAAGTTGATGGCACCGCCCTCATGCTGTGTATCCATGGCTTTCCAAGCAGCACGTTGTACCTCATGTCCCCTTTGATGACATTGAACTTAGTGTTCTGAATTGTCCCGGACATGTTGACTGGGAGGGTGATCTCCCCTCTCGTTGTTTCACCAACCATGTTAAATCCGTTGAGAGTTATCGAGGTAGGTATGACTCGGCTGAGCATCCCAAGTTTTCCCACTACTTCCACTCCGATAACGTTGATAGAGCTACCTAGATCCACAAGAACGCGCTTAATTTGAACGTTATTCATGAGGAAGGAAAGTACCAGTGCATCATTGTGCGCATGAGGCGGGGTCTCGGTATCCCCGTCGCCAAATGCGAGGATGGCACCGGGCACGTGGATCCAAATATGTCCTTCCACCGCGGCTGATACTTTCGCCCGTTTAATCACAGGCCCTTGCAAGGCGTCGTTTCCCCCAACAATCATGTATACGGAGTGATGGATCTTTATTGTTTCATCCTTTCGAGGTACTATTTTTCTTCGAGGGAGATCCTCGACGTGACCATAGGAAAATCCTCGCAGATACCCTTTGCTAGCTAACCGGGTTGCTTCTTTCTGAAGGTGTCTGCAGTCCTCGATTCGATGACCATGAGTACCGTGAAACTCCCATATTAGGTTGGGGTCCCTCTGAGAGGGGTCCGTCGATACGGGCTTTGGCATTCTGGTATCTCTGATTTTACTCATGGTGGATATGATGCTCGAAACGTCTCCCCTGAAGTTGTATTGGATTGAGTGGAGCACCCTTCTTGGCTCTGTGTCCCTATTGAACCTAGCTTTTTCTGCTATCCTGCTTTGGTCCGTTTTAAATTTGGCTCGGGGCTCGTTGACCCCTTCGATAACTCTTTCGATTTTTGATGTAAAGTTGATATATTTCTCTCTGTGGCTCTGGCTTTCTCTCCGGGAGCCTTGACTCTATTTTTCTGGCGAGGTCTCCAAGTATTATAACGACGATAGGGTCGTCGTTGGTCCTTTACTCCCTAACCTTTCCGATATTGGCCAGATTCGGGATGTTGTTGATGGTGCACTCAAAGTTCTACGACGGTTCTGTAGCTGAGTGATTGCTACTTGTTGCGCCCGGAGTATTTCAAAGATCATTTGAATATTGTCCTCCCCGTTCTTTTGAACGGTGGTGTCCAGCTCCTCTTGCTGGCCTTTGTTATGCGCGTTCCAGTTGGTGCGAGGGTTGGTGTAGTTGTGTTGACCGTTACTCAAGTCCGTACTCTCGGGGGTCGTCTTTTCTATGATGCTAAGGCCCAGCGGCGGTACGGCGGCATTCGAGATGCTCACATCATTTCTTCCAAATCCCTCAAAGCTGTTACTTTTGTACACACTTGTTGAGCTGGACATTCTGACCTAAAATTGAAGGGTCTTTGACAAGAAAAAGATAACTTGCGTTTTTTCGATGAACTAGCACCAAAACAATCACAATTATTTTTAGCCCCACGGTGGGCGCCAAACTATTTATCGTGAAAATGGTAACTACAATTATACTTAGTTAAGTGGTTCTAAAAATACTTAATTTATCTTAGTACCACTTATTGAGCTATTATGGATAAGTATGCTAAGATGAAATAGAAAGAAAACGGTTAGGTAGCTGAAGAAAAGCAAACCAGAGTGCCTCTAGTCGAAGGCTCCATGCCGACCTCGAGGGTCCTTGAGACCGATGTTCGGGGTATGGGTCGGATGGTCAGCAGAGTTGTAACAGGCTTATAGGCCCTGAAATACACTATTTATGATCAATGATAAGTTATAAATGAATAACAAATAATGAAAAGCAATAAATGCGAGTAATTGAGCTAGCAAGGAGAAATATAGAATGTTTTTATATTAAAGCAGAGAATGTTCTTGTGCCTTGTATTCAATAATGTGTTTTTTCCATGCCTTTACAAAATGACAAGGGTTCCCTTTATATAGCAGGGAGGGTCCTAACACAGTACATCAACATTTATTACAAAGACTTCGATTGATTTTAGCTAGTTAATTCCCAAGTACGGAATCGTACTTCCTTACAGAGCAGTGTGCCTCGATCCTGCACCGTTCCCAATGTTGATTCTAGGCCCATGTCCTCTAGGGACGAGGATGATAGAGGTTTCGAGATCGGACTCGGAGTCATACTTGAGACCTCATGTGGGTAAGCCATCGAATATCAGCATAAAATTGGCCCCTCCAAATTTAACCGTAAACAGTAACATTCAGTGGCGATGTTTTCTCAAAGTACAATTTTAGGAAGATCTAAAAATGATCTTTAGCGGTGACATTTTTGTGTCACCACGAATAAGTATCGTCCACTTAGTATTCTCAAAGACCATAGAGTCGCCAGTAAAGATCTTTTGGGGTGACAATTTTGACTTTCAGTGGCGACAATAAGCTCATTTCTTGTTGTGGTTATAATTGAATGAATAAATTAATTTGAAATTTTTCTTGTGACATAATCATCCATTTAATGTTGACTTTCAGAAGTTTGCCTTGCTCTTCCCATAGTCGTGTTCAATTTTATTCATAAGTAGTTTATTTTAATTTTAAATTTGATATGATATAGTTTTCATATGGGAATTGATAAAGTTAATGATATATGTCACAACCCAAACCGCAGGATCGCGATGGGCACTTGGTGCCTTACTCGGCCGAGTACCAACGCAACATATCTTTCTTATCATACCATTATGGGTAAATTGTCCAGAAGGGGCATCATAAGATAACAAGACTAAAACAAAAGGGAATACTCGACGTAGGACGACCCAACATGTAATACATCCTTATACATATGACATACAGGCCTATAGAACCAAAATGATCACTTGTACAATGAAAATAGGCCGACAAGACCATACAATCTTTCATATACATGACATTTGTATACAAGCCTCTAAGAGTATATAAATGTCATAAAGGCCGGGACAGGGTCCCGCCATACCAATAAATACATGTCCAAAGCATACTGACCTAATAAGTAACTCCGGAGCAAGTGGAGTGTACCAACACCTTTTAGTGAGTTGATAGCCTACTAGGAGGACTCTCAACCTGTCTATTGGGACCTGCGGGCATAAAATGCAGCGTCCCCAGGCAAAAAGGGACATCAGTACCAATAAAGTACCGAGTATGTAAGGAATGAAAAGCATTATATAATAGACATGAAAGAAACATGGATTAAAAGACTCAACCTGTAAGTTTGAATAGCTCTGTGAATCATGATACATTTATAATATCATGCATATGTGTATAAATGTCATACTATGCATAGGTATATGCGTACATAACATCATCAAGCCTCTAAGGGCATCCCATAATATCATCTCGGCCACTGTGGGCGAAATAATCAATGTATACCAGCTAATCAGGTTGTAACGCGTATATAATGTTATCTAGGCAGGGTCAATGTACATGTATAAATGAATGCAATGCATGAGAAGTAAGTCAATAAGATCTCTCGGAATGTCATAAGATCAATCTTCCTTCGGTTAATATCATGAAATAAACTTTATCAACTTATATATCTTCTGATACCCATGAATATACGATATAATAATAGGACATATGAGGAATCAAGAACATAGGCACTCTTAGTACTTCTATGAATATAGTCATTTATGAAAGTTGTGTGTTTTCTTGTTTCGTTTGTATCATATGGGTCATGCCAAAAGAAAGAAGGAATAGCCTTAATATACCTCAAACCGTCAATGAAACTCTACAAAAGCTTACGACAACTACTGTGCCAACCCTATAACAAAGAAATACAAGTACAACTTAGATGGCGCTAGCATATCACGTATCTCAAATGATAACTCGATTAAAAAATAAATAAAACAGGTAGTATTTTCCTTGATTTTACTGCTCTCTCAAGCCTACTATAGGCGAGAAAAAAACACAATACAACCCACAAATCGAAAACATCCTACTATAATTCGGGACCTTTAATCCAACAAAAACCCTCAATATACCATAACACACCTAATCAACAAGTTATCAATTAGCTTGAAATTTCAACGACAAGCGACCACCCCACTACCCTACCACATATGGAATTTCTCCACGCCCTTTTATCCTTCCAAACTCCACAAATAATCAGCATAATAGGCCAACACGAGTGGACTACAAAACAATCCACTAAAAGTGAAATAAATCGAACTCACGGCTTCTGATCACTGTCCCGTGAGTTCTAACTATTACGAAACGATTTTATCAACCTTCCTTTATATTTAAAAGCTTAAATACAGAAAGTAGGTATTTTCTTAACCATGAAGTACCTTCCAAAACTCAAACTACATAGAAACTGAGAGGCGGTATAATGATACTTACATCGTAGGGATCGTTCTAATGTTACTGCTTCTTCATTTCGTGAATGGGATGTTTATCTTGCTTGGAATTTCTTGGACCATTTGTTTGAGAGCATGAGAGTTCTTTTTTAAGTATTTTCTGTATTTTGACGAGTTATAAGGGGATAAGACCACTTATAAGCCCATCATCTCAATTCTCCAAGCAGGTGGGTAAGTTGCCTACTCGGCAGCTTAAGCAGTGCAACTCCGGACACTTGTATCTCTCCACTACGATATCGTATTGACAAACGGTTTTCAGTGTAGAAACTAGACATATGGGTATTTAATTCCATATAAATATCTCCCTGTAACTCTCAATATATTGGGAGAAAACTGCCTCGCAACCTGGCCTATAGACCTGCCAGTTTCTCCGAAGTGCGGCGACGTGACTTGGCGACCCTACTTTATAAATCCATCTTTCTCTACCCCGATGTCGTATGAATAAATGGTTTGGAGAGTTGGAAACTAGTTCCAATAACTTAATTTTTATTTGAGCTATGTCCCAAAATTATATCATAAAGCTTACGAATTTAATTTCTCCAAACGGCTCATTACAAGGCAATTCTTAACTCGATATTTTCGTAAGTTAAATCCAATTTTTTCCAAACATTATATTCTTTATGCAAACATCATATGTAGTCATATTATGACTTTAAAATCATTTAAATCATGATTAATAAGTCTCATTCATCCGAACTTAGTTAACACTTCGATAAACTTTCCTTAGCCTTGTAGAAGGATTTCATCCTTTTTGAGCTTACATCAATTGACTTAAGACATACTTTCAAATACGAAAATATGGGGTGTAACATCATTCCCCAATTTGGAACATTCGTCCTCGAATGTACGAATGTTGATTGATGCGCTTATCATTCTGATAACTTGTAGCTCTTACAAATACTTTATTATTCTCTTTTTCATTTAGGCAACTGTTATGTGAATAAATCCAAAGGCCAGAGCATTCCCCCTTTAGGCCTCTTTATCACACTACGACTTATGATCGGTCTCGTAACTGTTTCTACTGTGTGTCATGCAGCATGTACGACTCTGAACTTGTATGTGCACCTATGCGACTCTTCTCTCCTTTTTCCTGTAGCTTTTAGCCAATTTCGAGGCCACTCTTTGTGAACATATACAGAATAATCTTGTTTTCATAGCATCCCAACGTGATTCATCTTATGGGGTATTCTAATCCTGTGCAATTGATGAAATCTTAGTGCCCCCGAATACTGGAATTTCTTGTAACTCATATGATCTCAACTATCAATTTTGATTTTTACTTCCCGTTCATTAGCCATGATAGGTGCCACTTTTTTTTATGGAGTGCATACAATGTTGTAGTGAGAATGTTTTTACAAGATTATTTCCTCTTTAGGAGACTGTGCTTAGGTTGAAGACTTCTTCTTTATTTCCTCAGCTAGTCTTTCATTGTAGTACTTAGGGGAGACCTTCTGACTCATGTAAAGATGTGAGCTTATTACATGTTATACCCAAAAGAAATTTTTATGATCT
The DNA here is from genome assembly GCA_005239495.1 of Nicotiana undulata. Lineage (NCBI taxonomy): Eukaryota > Viridiplantae > Streptophyta > Magnoliopsida > Solanales > Solanaceae > Nicotiana > Nicotiana undulata. The sequence continues at coordinate 29,764 of ML248529.1, read as the reverse complement.
TACTTGCCTATAATTATCCTTAGTTACTTACCTCTACACCATTGTGCTCGTAGGGTAGCTTCTGAACTTAAATTTAAATTGTCTCCCTAATGGCACTCACTTTTATTTCTGTAACACTTATACGATGCCTTTATGTACCCCAACTCCTATCTGAATATTTCTCAAGGATCATGATGTCACATCTCTGAGACTGAATTCACTATGTTGGGGTTCACTACGTTTATCTTGCATGATATGCTAGTTTGTCTGTATCCTCTTGTCTAGCCATAACTAGGCTCTTCTTGAGTCAAATACTAACTACTCGTTAGTCCATTATCATATGTATCTTCCACATAATCTCTATTGGGATATGTCCTTTGTCTTAACATACCTCTTGCACTGGCTTCTGATGTATCAAGTGTCCATTCGCACTTATTTATCAGTAACATCCTGGCCGGGAACTCTTAGTGCCTCTGCCCAGCGTCGTGCTTGCATAATGTTCTGGTGTTGCGATATATCTGTAGGATCTGAATAAATTCAACCTCATCCCTTTCTCTTTTTAAAGAATTCTTCCTTTTCTATTCCATAGTTACCTGAACCACTTAACTCTGACTTAATTCCACATCACACCATATTCCCCCCTTTATGGGAGCACTAAGATTTAGTGCTATGATGATCTACATATAAATATTTTACCTCTTCATCTTTGGCGTCTTTTCACATCATCAATGACCCTTAATCGCCTAACGGTAACCCTTCTGTATCATGGATAACTAAATTCCTTATGCACAAGGGTGACACCTAGTGTAACTGGAACACTTTGTCGTTTAAGCTTACTCTACTCATAGTGCTTGCTTTAGAGAAGCGTCTTCCTGAATGAACTTTAAAGTCCATTCTTATATTGTCTATTCTATTATTGGTGGAACGCGATGTTTGAAATTCTCACGATGCCGATTATTATCAAATCCTCCGGTCCCTAATTCATGTTCAGCTTATCTTGTTCACTAGCCCATGCTGATTTCTATTACTCAGGGGGTCTAACTTTTCCTTTCGGTAATCACATTCGAGTCACCAACTCATTTCTCGAAGTAAGGGTATGACTTAATGGCTTATACATTTTTATTATCTCAAGGTTTGTCACCTCTTATCTTTTTCTTCACTTGACTATAGACTATGTCATGTCATATTTAGATTTACCGTTATCACTCATTTATCACCTCTTACTCATAATGCTTCATTTACTCTCTACTTATTCTCCAACTAATATTTTTGTCTATCACTTTATTCTGAAAACTTCAACAAAATGTTCTTTCACATTTAGCTCTCGTTGCTTCATCTCACTGACTCTTCGGGATGCCTAACATTCTCCCCTTTTTTTTTACTAGGGGCTGGAGTTATACTAAGGTAAATATTTATCCCTTATAGCATCTCGCTGCCTATCTTCTAAAATTTCTAAATATTCTAGTATTCATATATGACTGTACAATTATAGAGTTCACCATCTAGGTTTCTTACATGGAGATCTATTACTACATTTGCAATATCTTCGGAAGTGTTAGATAATGATAATAATCCATCCATAATTTTGGGTTACTCTAACCCCAGTTGGATCCTAATATCCTATCCTTCTCTTAAACTATATATGTTAGCTCCCATAGGGCATAACTGAGATGGGTATGTCCAATTGTATATATCTCTATTACTGTTGAAAGTAACTCATAATGTTTATATTTCTCTGCCTGAACTATAAATACTGATAATCTTCACTAACTGGTACCTCATACCCTTCTTCACCTTGCTTCTTTTAGTTGTTACAACTTGTATCTTTGTTCTAATACTCTTATTGCTTTTTACCATATGGGTGGATAGATATTCATGCCTTAGGGCTCCTTATCAAGAATCTGTCACGATCCAAATTCCCACCCTTAGGGATCATGATAGCGCCTAACACCACACTTGCTAGGCAAGCCAATGTTAGAACTTATTTAATTAATTTCCATTAATGTCTATTTAATTATAACAGAAAAATTCAAAAATAACCTAAATTTATTAATTCCAATGCATAAATTCACGAATAAAATAATAAATCAATAAATAAGTCGAGCCACAAACTAAATATATAACTATAAGACTACCCAAGGTCTGGTGTCACAATTCACGAACCACTAAGAATACTACAAATAATGGGCTGAAAGAACAATGTATCTGTTTCGAATATAATAAGATAGTGTCTATAAACTTAGGAGAAGACTCCAGGAATATGCGGACGCTAGTAGATCTACCTCGTATCTCCGAATGATGAAATCAACTACTAAAGTCTCCTAACGCTGGCCTGTACCTGGATCTGCACAAAAGAGTGCAGGGTGTAGTATCAGTACAACCGAACCCATGTACTGAGTAAGTGCCGAGCCTAACCTCGACGAAGTAGTGGCGAGGCTAAGGCGGGGCAATTATAACATAACATGTAACAATATAAATAATATAGCAAGAAAGAAATTCTAAACAAAACAAGAACAATGAACTGTACAATAAATAATATAAGTCAGTTGACTTTTCCAGGCCTCAGCTATAACCAAATTCTCACATAAGTTTCCAAATTTTGACTTTAAAATAGTAGTAAGTGTAAAATATGAAAAATAGTACAGTAGAACAGTAATTTTGCAAATCTTTATTTTTGGAAAAATCAGTAAAACATAAGTGTCCTCCCTTATTGCTTTTTGTTTCGGCGTGCAACCCGCTCCCACCTTTCCACCCTTATTGCTCCTCCATATATATATCACCCTTATTACACCTGTTGCAGCGTGCAACCCCATCCCACCTGTCCACCCTTATCACTCCTTGTTGCGGCGTGAAACCGGCTCCCACAAGACATATCATATCAGTTTATTTATTTATGATAACTTTCACAATTCATACCAAGCCTTTCACAACATTTTTGTCTCGACAATTATAAACAGAAAACGGCACAACTCATAAACTTTATCAATTATCATTTTGTAATGAAACAAACCGGAACATATATATATATATATATATATATATATATATATATATATACCGTAACACTGTCATCCAGCTCAATCTTTATGTATCATAACAAAACCAAGGGTACAACCAACACTTCTAAAATACTTGGAACAATACTTGACAATAATTTAATGAAACCAAATAGCCATGTAAGCCTCAATGATCATAAAACAATTAAACCAGGAAGCAAATAATTGGAAATGGGGAAGGGATCATGTTAAATAGACAATTTGGTGGTCCATAGATACTCGTCACCTCACCTATACACTACACATATGCAATTTCACATAACAATCAAGTTTGGGATTCCTATTCCCTCAAGTCAAGGTTAAACCAAACACTTACCTCGATCTTACAAACTATCACTGCTCTAGCACGGCCTTTCCTTTAGAATTTGCTTCTAATCCGCTCAGATCTAATCACAATTGGTTCAATGACATCAATTATAGCATAAAGGAATCAACTTTATGGAAAAACTATGGCTTTCTTATGTGTTCTTACCAAAATACAAAAATCGACCCCGCACTCTCTTGGTCTAAACTCGGGGTTCAGAGAAAAACCCATTTACCCAATCTCTCCCGAGCCCGGATATGCATATGATTTTGGAATCCGACCTCAATTCGAGGTCTAAATGCCCAAATTTTATTATTCCTAAGTTCTACCCAAAAACCCAATTTTCACCATAAAAACTTTAGAATTTTGGTGGTAATGATTGGCAAGAAGCTAGTGAATCTGAGAGTTTTTCCCCTGATTTGAATTATGACAATCTCTTTGATGGAATACATTACATATAATCTTGTTAAAAGTTGTTAAGGATTGAGAAGAATTAGTTGGAAATCACATACCAATGGTTTGGAGAAGTTTGGGTCTTTGGAAAATCGCCAATGGAGGTTTAGGGTTTGAGAGAATTGTAAAAGAAGTGAAAACCCCGTCAAAAATCTAATTGAACTGGTTGCGGGTCTCACATTTGCGAACTGGGGTTCGCATTTGCGAGCCCTTCAATTTTGAGCAGTTATCGCATTTGCGTTAAATTTGTCGCATTTGCGACATTTCGCTGCCTCGCAATTGCGAACCGGAATCTCGCATTTGCGATATCTGGGGCTGGCCCAGGACTTCGCAATGCGAATCCTAATCTTGCAAATGCGAGATCAAAGGCGTGCAACACCAGATCTTCAGTTGTTATGAATTTTTCTATGTCTAGACACTCTGTAGCCTACCCGAAACTCAACTGAGCCCTTGGGGATCCAAACCAAACATGCACGCACGTATAAAAATATCATACGGACTGTCTCGTGCGATCGAATTGTCAAAATCTACAAATTTAACCTCAAAACTAAAGATTTCCTCAAGAACACTCAAATTTCTAACTTTTCAAGCGGATGTCTAAATTAAATCAACTTTGATTCTCATCTAATTTCACATATAGGACTTAAATATCATAAAAAACTTGTTCCGGGCTCCGAAACCAAAATACGGGCCCAATATCATCAATTTCACATATTATTTCATTTTCTTATTTCTTGAAATAACCAGCAGAACAATTTTCTTCAAAATTTGTTTTCTAAGGCTATGGACCTCGAAATTCAATTCTGGGCATACGCCCAAGTCTCATATTTTACTGCGGACCTCCCTAGATCGTCAGAACACAGATCCGGTTCCGTTCACTAAAATTGTTGACCAAAGTCAACTAAAACAAAATTTTAACTCTAGAAATTACTATTTGTCATATTTTCACATAAAAGCTTTCCGGTTTCATGACCGAACTGCGCATGCAAATCGAGGTAATTAAGATTTGTCTTTTTATGGCTGATAATCCTAGAGTTGGAAAACGTTCGTCCTCGAACGGACATAGAAAATCACCTGAATTGGAAGACAAGTGTGGATATCTACTCTGCATGTCTGACTTGGATTCCCAAGTAGCTGCCTCAACGGGCTGACCTTTCCACTACACTCGAACTGAAGGATAACTCTTTGAGCTCAACTGACGGACTTGCCGGTCTAAAATGGCCACCAGCTCCTCCTCATAATTCAAATCCTTATCCAATTGGACAGAACTGAAATCTAACACGTGGGACAGGTCACCATGATATTTTCGGAGCATAGACACATGGAATACCGGATGAATTGAGGATAACCATGGAGGCAACCCAAGTCTATAAGCTACCTCCCCCACTTTATCAAGAATCTCAAATGGCCCAATAAACCTGGCTCAACTTACCCTTCTTTCAAAATCTCATAACACCCTTCATGGGTGATACCTGCATCAATAATCTCTCTCCAACCATGAATGCCACATCACGAACCTTACGATCGACATAACTCTTTTGCGTTGATTGAGCTGCACGAAGTCGCTCCTGAATAATGTTGACCTTATCTAAGTCCTCTTGAACTAAGTCTGTTCCCAATAACCAAGCTTCTCCAGGCTCAAACTATCCAACTGGTGATCTACACCGTCTACAATATAATGCCTCATAGGGAGTCATCTGAATGTCCGACTGGTAACTATTATTTTAGGCAAACTCCGCTAACGGCAAGAATAGATCCCAAGAACCTCCAAAGTCAATAACACAAGCGCGGAGCATATCCTCTAAAATCTGAATAGTACGCTCGGACTGCCCGTCCGTTTGAGGATGAAATATTATGCTCAACTCAACTCGGGTACCCAACTCACGCTGAACTGCCCTCCAAAAGTGTGAGGTAAACTACGTATCCCGATCAGAAATGATAGACATGGTCACACCGTGAAGGCGAACAATCTCCCGAATATATATCTTAGCCAACCGCTCTGAATTATAAGTATTTGCCACTGGAATGAAATGTGTTGATTTAGTCAGCCTTTCCACAATAACCCAAATTGCGTCGAATTTCCTCTGAGTCCGTGGGAGTCCAACAATGGATTCCATAGTGATACACTCCCACTTTCACTCAGGAATCTCTATCCGCTAAAGTAACCCATCGGGTCTCTCATGCTCATATTTCACCTGCTGGCAATTCAAACAACGAGCCACATAAGCAACAATATCCTTTTTCATCCTTGTCCACCAATAATGCTGCCTCAAGTCCTGGTACATTTTGGCTGCACCTGGGTGAATCGAATATTTAGAGTGGTGAGCTTCCTCAATAATCAACTCACGAAGACCATCAACATTAGGTACGCATATACGACCCTGCATCCTCAAAACATTGTCATCTCCAACTGTAATCTTCTTGGCACCATAGCGTCGAATTGTGTCCCTAAGAACCATAAAAAGTGGGTCATCATCCCGCCGCTCTCTGATACGCTCAATTAAAGAAGACTGAGCTACTGTACAAGCTAAAACACTACCGGGCGAAATATCCAACCTCACGAACTAATTGACCAAATTCTGAATATCTGAAGCCAATGGTCTCTCACCGGCTGGAATAAATGCAAGGCTGCCCATACTCACCGACTTCCTACTCAACGCATAAGCCACCACGTTGGCCTTCCCGAGATGATATAATATAGTGACATCATAATCCTTTAATAACTCTAACCATCTCCTCTGTCTCAAATTTAGGTCCTTTTTCTTGAACAAGTACTGGAGACTGCGATGGTCTGTGAAAACCTCACACGACATACCATAGAGATAGTGCCTCCAAATCATTAATGCATGAGCAATGGCTGCCAATTCTAAGTCATGAAAAGGGTCATTCTTCTCGTGAACTTTCAACTGTCGAGACGCACATGCAATCACCCCGCCATCCTGCATCAATACCTCTCCAAGTCCAACTCGTGAAGCATCACAATAACCCGTGAAGGAACCCGAACCTGATGGTAACACTAACACCGGTGATGAAGTCAAGGCTGTTTTGAGCTTTTAAAAGCTCGCCTCGCACTCGTCCGACCATCTGAATAGAGCACCTTTATGAGTCAATTTGGTCATTGGGGTTGCTATAGTTGAGAACCCCTCCACAAAACGACGGTAATAGCCTGCCAAACCCAAGAAGCTTCTGATTTCTGTGGCTGTAGTGGGTCTAGGCCAGTTCTTGAGTGCCTCAATCTTCTTAGAATCTACCTGAATACCCGTTGCTGATACGATATGACCCAAGAAACTACTGAATCTAACAAGAACTCATATTTTTAAAACTTTGATACAACTGATTATCCCTCAAAGTCTAGAGTGTTATATGGAGGTGTTGTTCATGCTCCTCTCGATTGCAGAAGTATATCAGAATATCATCAACGAATACAATTACAAAAGATGAGGCTTGAAAACTAGATTCATCAAGTCCATAAAGGTTGCTGGAGCATTAATCAAACCAAAGGACATCGGACGCCTTAATCTTCAGCTGATGGTAACCAGATCTCATATCAATTTTTGAAAATACACTAGCACCATGAAGCTGATCAAATAAATCATCAATCCTCGACAATGGATATTTATTTTGATAGTAACTTTATTCAACTGCCGGTAGTCTATATACATTCTCATCGACCCATCCTTCTCCTTCACAAACAAAACTGGTGCACCCTAAGGCGAAACACTTGGTCTAATAAAACCCTTATCCAGCAAGTATTGCAATTGGTCTTTCAATTCTTTCAATTCTGGTAGGACCATCCGATATGGAGGAATAGAAATGGGCTGAGTGCCCGGAGCCACATCAATAAAAAAATCAATATCCCTGTCGGGTGGCATCCCCGACAGGTCTGCAGCAAACTCCTCGGGAAACTCACGAAAAATAGGCACCGAATCTATAGAAAGAACCTCAGCCTCAGAGTCACGAATATGAGCTAAATAAGCCAAATACCCCTTTTCAACCATGCGACGAGCCTTGGCATAAGAAATCACTTTGCTGAGAGAATGACCAGGAGTCCCTTTCCACTCTAATCAAGGCAACCCTGGCAAGGCCAAAGTAACCGTCTTGGCGTGACAGCTCAGAATGGAATAATAAGGTGACAACCAATCCATGCCCAATATAACATCAAAATCGACCATGTCAAGAAGCAAAAGGTCTACACTAGTTTCAAGACCCTCAATGACTACTACGCACGAACGGTACACACGATCTACCACAATGAAATCCCCCACCGGCGTAGACACATAAACAGGAACACTCAATGAATCACGAGGCACAACCAAATACAAGGCAAAATAGGATGAAACATAAGAATAAGTAGACGCCGGATCAAACAAAACTGAACCGGCTCTATTTAAAACTGAAATGATACATGTGATAACAGCATCGGAGGACTCCACCTCAGGCCTGGCTGGAAATGCATATCGTCGGGGCTGCGCTTCGCCACCCTGAACTACGTCTCCAGGGGGACCTATAATAGGTAGAACTCCACCTTCAGCGGGCTGGCCTCCACCTCTAACAACCTTACCTCTACCTCTGACTACCTGTCCCCTACCTCTGGCCGGCTGGGCAGGCGGTGCTGGAGCTGGTGCCGGAACTATAGCACGAGAACCTTGATACTGAAGCTGATTACCTGCATATTTCGGGCAAGTTCTCCGAATATGCCCATATTTACTACACTCAAAACATCCCTCCTAATATGAAGACTGACCCTGTCGAACCGGCTGACCTCGATAATAACTTCGCAGAGGAGGTTCTCTAATAGGGGATGAAAGAGACCTGTAGACTGGCTGAGCAGAAGGAGGCGTATAAGAACCACGACTTCCTGAAGTACCATGTGAAACCTGGAGTGGTGAGTGAAAAGGCTCGGAAGACTAACCTCCGCTAAATGAAATCTCGCCTCCAGATGAGGCACCACTGAATCCACCAGAATGGTGAGGTCTCTTGTCTGACCTCTGACCTCCCATCCCAAGAACCGACTCAACCCTCATGGTCACATTAGCCGCATCGTGAAAAGAAATCTCAGTCCCTGTCTCCTTAGCCATTTGCAACCTGATGGGCTGAGCATGGCCCTCAATAAATCGTCTGACCCTCTCTCTCTCTCTCTGTGGGCAACAAAATATTTGCATGTCTAGAAATATCCATAAAATGATTTTCATACTGGGTGACAGTCATGCTGCCCTGTTGAAGTCGCTCAAACTGACGACGCTTCTCCTCTCGAGTAGCAACAGGCAAAAACTTCTCTAAAAAGAGATGTGAAAACTGATCCCAAGTCAAAGTAGGTGACCCAACTGGTATAATCAACAAGTAATCCCTCGACCATTTCTTGGAGGAACCAGTCATCTGAAAAGCAGCAAAATTGACCCCATTGGTCTCCAAAATACACATATTCCGCAGAACCTCATGACAACTATCCAGATATTCCCGAGGATCCTCTAAAGTCTCACCACTGAAATGCACGGGAAATAGCTTAAAGAATATGTCCAACCTCTATAAAGCATCGGTGGACATAGTTTCCCCTCCAACAGGTGGCACTACAGCAACTGGTTGAATTGCCCAAACTGGATTAGCCGCTGGGATATGAACTTGAGGAGTGGTCTGATCAGGAGTGTGAGTAAAAAAGGTCTGAATCCCTCCTCCATCCTAAGATGCGGTCGCGTCCACGGGGAATGTGCTAGTCTGGGATACACTCTCCATGATGCCCACTAACCGGACCAAAGCGCCCTAAAGCACTAGGGTGGCAATAAACTCCTCCGGGACCTAAGCTAGTCCCGCTAGACTGGTATGAGCTGGAACCCCCTCATGAATATCAACCCGGGGCTCCGCAGCTGGGTTGATGTCTGCGCAATAGGTTGTTTCCTGCCCCTGCCTCCGCTTCTGATATGGCCTTGGCCTCTGCCCCTAATAGGAGCAGCTGCTGCTGTTGGAAGACTGGATTCTTGGTCAGCGGAATAGGAAGCACGTGTTCTCGCCATCTGCGAGAGAGTAGAATAGTTCAATCAGTATTAGAGATAACAAGAATCACACGATGGAATAGAAATAAAATGAAGTTGTTTCCTAACTTGATATCCTTTAAATGATAAGTACAGACATCTCCATACCGATCCTTCAAAATCTATGTATACGGTCAAAACCGGGAATATTCTACAGTATTCTGAATCTAGTCTCGATATTATAGGATCAACTTCGAGGTGACTTCCTCGAGGATCGATATCGAGATATCAGTATACCTCCGGATAGACTTAAGATCAAAAACCGTCGTAGAAAGGCGCAGCACTCCAAAAAATATGTGGCTAAAGCTGACAAACATCTGCAAGAATAGTACGAGTCCGTACCGGACCATTAAATATTTGTACCAGCTATTCTCTTTTTTAATAATTAAACATGTACCATGTTGGGATTCTCCCTCCTATATAAAGGGGATCATTTCTTGCACACATGATATTGAATACAAGAACATTATCAGCTCTCTAACTTAAACATTCTCCACTTTTGATTCCTTTGATTTATTGCTTACATTTATTGTGTTTCAGTTATTTTTCTTCATTTATTACTCATCATTGATCATAAATAGCCGCCTTTGAGGTACTTAACACTGTTAGACCTCCATCGATCATTCAGTGCTAACACTGAGCCCTGACCTCGAGACCCTACCTTGGCCAGCTCGAGACCCCGACTCATGGTAGTTTGGTTTGCATATTTTCTCTCTCTTTGACTCTTATCATATTCTCTTAACTGACACTTAGCATTTGTTGCCTAACAACTAGTATTAAAATAAATCACATATTTTTAGAACGACAAAACCAAATTTAATTGTAATTACAATTTTCAAGGTAAACAGTTTGGCGCCCACCGTGGGGCTTAAAATAATAATGATTGTTTTAGTACTGGTTCACTGAAAAACACAAGTTATGCTTCACACTTTTTCTTGTCCAAGAATCTTTGATTTCAGGTCAAAATGTCTAACTCAGTGAATGCACTCGAAAAAACAACGGTGTTGAGGATCATGGTGAGAATGGTGTGGTTGTTCCAGGCATCGGTGTACCATCGAAAAATCTTGAGGACGCACCAGAGCCAATCCCAGTGGATGTGGTCTCACGCAACGCCCAACATGTCGATATCATCTCCCACAAACATACGCCGAGAAGGACAGCATGAAGCACGGAGAACCCCCGCTCAAAGGGAAAGAGAAGTCATCCTCCATGTGATTTTTGAAATGCTACAGGCACAACAAGTGGCAATTTCTCAGCTACAGAGTCATCAAAATACTTCGAGCGTAGTGGCACCAGAAACGGCTCTTCGAGTCAAACAGGCACGGGAGAGGTCGAGCAACAACGGGTCAGCAGCCGACTCCGCTGTTATGAAAATGCTCGAGGGTCTCACGAAGAGGATTAAGTCAAGGTTCCCAGAGAGAGAATCAAGGCCATGTAAGGAAATATATCAATTGTACATCGACAATCGAAAACACGCCCTGAGACGCAACATGCCTCAAATCGATCAAAGAACGGATCGAGGTCGAAATCCTTGGGGACTTATAAACAAAGTCGGATTCAACAGGCGCACATGGCCGACAGAGGTGCTCCGATTATCCGAGTGCAACTTCAACATTGGCATTTCAGACATCGTATTGGCCATAGGGAAAATTAAAGATACCAGGTGGCTAAAACCTATAATATCATACCCTTCGCAGAGGAACCCTAACTTGGTGTGCGAGTTTCACGGCACGCACGGTCATAGGACCGAATACTACAGACATCTCCGAGATGAAGTAGCCGGATTAATTAGCAAAGAGAACCTCCAAGAATTTATCAGCGGCCGAGCAGTAAACCACTTTCAGGGAAGAGAAACCGACCGGATGAGCGGAACGGGAAAACTACAGCACACCATTCATATGATCATTGGGGGGACCTACGCTCCTCAAGGACCCGTGATCAAGCAAACAAATGTATCCGCTGCAACAATAGGGCAAATTCAGGGTCGCATGCCCAAAGACATCCTTGCATTCAGTGAAGAGGACTTAGATACCTTGTCTCATCCACATAACGATGCGCTTGTAATTTCCTTGCTCTTGAATAACATTCAAATTAAATGTGTACTCGTGGATCTATGTAGTTCGGCCAACATAATCAGGTCGAAGGTTGTGGAGCGGCTCGGACTGCTCGATCAAATCATACCTACCTCCCGAGTCCTCAACGGATTCAACATGGTCGGCGAAGCGACGAAGGGGGAGATCACCCTCCCAGTCAACGTGTCTGATACATTCAAAATACCAAATTACATGTCATCGAAGGTGACATGAGGTACAATGCATTTCTTGGGAGGCCATGGATACACAACATGAGGGCAGTGCCATCAAATCTTCATCAAATAATGAAGTTTTCAACAAAAGACGGTATAAAAATAGTATACGGGGAGCAGCATGCGGCAAGGGAGATGTTCACGGTTAGAAGCGGGGCACCAACATCCAGGCCCTCAATCTTGGAGAGGCCAGAGGGAAAACAGACCCCCAAGGATGATGAGGAAGACTTCCTCGCTCCCCGAACCTTCGTTTCCCCCGAAGAATCGGATGTAACTAAATCGACAATTTAAGAGCTGGAGCAGGATGTTCTGGTCGAACATCTCCCAAATCGAAAGGTATACCTGGGAGCAGGATTAACCCCCGAACTTAGGGAAAAAAACTCATTCAATTTCTTATTAATAACATCGATTACTTTGCTTGGTCCCATTTAGACATGACAGGGATCCCGCCGGGAATAACCATCCCTCGACAGAGCGTCGATCCCAGGTTCAAACCGGTGAAGCAAAAAAGAAGACCTAAGTTTGAGGTAAAACATGCATTCATCAAGGACGAGGTAACAAAGCTCCTTAAAATAGGGTCTATTAGGGAGGTAAAATTCCCCGATTAGTTGGCCAATGTGGTGGTAGTCCCCAAGAAGGGGAATAAGTTAAGAATGAGCGTAGATTATAAAGACTTGACTAAAGCATGCCACAACGACACATTCTCATTGCCCAACATCTATCGCTTGATCGATGCTATGGCCGGCCACGAGATCCTCACCTTTCTCGATGCCTACTCGGGGTATAATTAAATTCAGATGAACCTCGAGGATAGGAAAAAGACTTCATTCATCACGGAGTATGGTGCGTACTACTACAATGTGATGCCCTTCGGGCTAAAAAATGCAGGAGCCACGTACCAGCGCCTAGTTAATAAGATGTTTGAACATCAAATAGGGAAATCCATGGAAGTTTATATTAATGATATTCTAGTTAAGTCCCTGCGCGCAGAGGACCATTTAACTCACTTGTAGGAGACATTTGACATCCTCCGAAGCTACAACATGAAGCTCAACCCCGAGAAATGTGCCTTCGGAGTAGGTTCAGGAAATATTTTAGGTTTCATGGTGCCAAACAGAGGGATTGAGATCAACCCTGACAAAAATCAAAGCCATCGAGGAGATCACAGTGGTAAACAATGTGAAGGTCGTACAACGGTTGACCGGGCGGATAGCAGCCTTGGGCCGATTCATATTGAGGTCATCAGACAGGAGTCACCATTTCTTCTCTTTGCTCAAAAAGAAAAACAGCTTCGAATGGACTTTGGAATGCCAACATGCCTTAGAGGAGTTGAAGCGGTATCTATCAAGCCCACCTTTACTCCACACCCCAAAGGAGGGTGAAACGATGTATTTGTACCTGGTCGTATCCGAGGTGACGGTAAGTGGTGTACTGGTTTGAGAAGAACGAGGTACGCAATTCCATGTTTACTATGTGAGTCGTACCCTAGGAGACGCCAAAACAAGGTATCCACTCCTGGAAAAACTAGCTCTTGCAATAATAAGTGCATCTCTGAAATTAAAACCTAATTTTCAATGCCATCGCATTTGTGTTTTAACAACATACCCTCTTCGAAGCTTATTGCATAAGCCCGAGTTATCAAGCTGACTTTCCAAATAGGCCATCGAACTCGGGGGGTATGACATCGAGTATCAGCCCCGAATGGCTATCAAGTCCCAAATTTGGCGGATTTATTGGGAGACTTTACGCCCACACTTGTGCCCGACAGAGAAAGAACTTCTGCTAAAGACGAGCACATCTTTGGGGATATGGACCCTATTCACCGACGGTTCCTCGAACGCGAAAGGGTCCGGGCTCGGCATAGTTCTAAAGCCACCTACGGCGGCATAATTAGACAATCTATAAAAACTACGAAATTGACTAACAACGAAGCGGAGTATGAGGATATGATTGCAGGTCTGGAATTGGCCAAAGGCCTAGGAGCCGAACTCGTCCAAGCAAAGTGTGATTCCTTCTGGTGGTAAATCAGGTAAATGGGAGCTTCGGGGTTCGAGAAGACAGGATGCAAAGATACTTAGACAAAATTTAAGTCACATTGCACCGCTTCAAAGAATGGACCCTGGTCCACATACCTCGAGAGAAAAATAGTGAGGTCGATGCCCTCGCAAACTTGGGATCATCTGTCGAAGAAGATGACATACTCCACGGGGCTCTGGTTCAGCTATCCAAATTAGTGATGGGGGAAGGACACGTCAAAATCAACTCCACTAGCCTGACATGGGATTGGAGAAATAAATACATTGATTATTTGGGAAGTGGGAAGCTACCCACGGATCCAAAAGAATCGAGGTCCCTGCGAACCAAACCAGCTCGATTCTCACTTGATGAAAATGGAACTCTATTCAGAAGGACCTTCAATAGACCCCTTGCGATATGCCTGGGACCGGGGGACACAGATTATGTGCTCCAAGAAATCCACGAGGGCACCTGAGGAAATCACACCGGTGCCGATTCTTTAGTCTGAAATGTGATCATGGAAGGTTACTATTGGGACAGCATGGAGAAGGGCGCCAAAGAATTTGTCCAGAAATGCGACAAATGCCAAAGATTTGCGCCGATGATTCATCAACCCGGGGAACAACTACACTCAGTCTTGTCGCCATGGCCGTTCATGAAGTGGGAGATGGACATCGTCGGACCCCTACCAACGGCACCAGGTAAAGCTAGATTTATTATATTTATGACTGACTACTTCTCAAAATGGGTGGAAGAGTAGGCCTTCGAGAAGATACGGGGAAAGGAAGTCATCAACTTCATATGGGATCATATCCTATGCCGATTTAGGATCCCCTCCGAGATAACCTGTGACAACAGAAAGCAGTTCATCGAAAGCAAAATAACAAAGTTCCTCGAGGACCATAAAATCAAAAGGATCCTGTTGACACCCTACCACCCATGTGCAAACAGTCCGGATGAATCCACAAACAAAACTATCATTCAAAACTTGAAAAAGAAGTTAGAAAATACGAAAGGTAAATGGAGGGAAATGTTTCCCAAGGTGCTATGGGCATATCGAACAACTCCAAAATCGAGCACAGGAGAGACACCATATCTCTGGTGTATGGGTCCGAGGACTTGATACCGGTTGAGGTCGGGGAAACAAGTGCCAGATTCCAGCACGCTACCGAGAGTTCAAACAATGAGGCTATAACTGCAGCCCTCGAACTGTTAGATGAGAAGTGAGGAGCTTCACTGGTCCGAATGGCCGCCAAAAAATAAAGAATCGAAAGATACTATAATAGGATAACAAACCTCCGACATTTCGGAGTCGGGGTCTTAGTCCTGAGAAAAGTTACCTTAAACACTCGGAACCCTAATGAAGGGAAGCTAGGCTCAAGATGGGAATGACCGTACCGTGTCCTCGAAGTAATCGGCAAAGGGTCCTACAAACTCGGCACCATGGAAGGCGAACAGCTTCCAAGCAATTGGAACATATCAATGCTCAAACGCTATTACTGCTAAGGTAAAACCTTCTCCTTTCTTCATTTGTGTGTTCCACACTAAACATTTACAGATGTCGAATGGAAGACATCGAAATATCCTCCGACTCGAAGACCTTGGGTTTTAAAGCATGCGTTTCACTCTTTTCCTTCGACTAGGTTTTATCCCAAAAAGGGTTTTACCGATGAGGTTTTTAACGAGGTAACATCTATGTGCTACCTAAGAAGAACTCAACAAGTATTCAAGGTTTCTCTTCAATCAAACTAGAATACTGGGGGCCCCCCCCCCCCCCCGGGAGATCACCTCCTCGGAGAAATCAGAATAATCCAAAAGGGTCTCGGTAGGAAAATGATGTATCGGGTCAAACGGTTAGATGAACCGTATCTGCGTAGAATAATCGTACCCTCGAAGGCAAAAACATGTATACTTGTACCAAGTAATCAAATGAGTATCTTTTACTATCAAAATGCTTCGCGCTCCAAAGAAATTGCTATTATCACAAGAAATGGCTCCAGGGCCAGAAATTTCCCGAAAACTTGGAGACTGACGTCAAAAACTCGAGGCCGTAAGACCTTAGGGCCGGAAACTTCGAGCTCGTAAGCCCTCGGTAAGGCAACACAAAGTTTACAAAGAACGATATTCGAGCCAAAAACTTTCAATGTCTCGAGGACTGTCGTCAACTGTCACCCCATCGAGCTATCACAAACTCGACGCCAAAAGACCCCAAGTGGGCAACCTCGAGCCCAAAAGCCCTCCACGTGGCAACACCAAATCTGTAAGACCTCCGGGCATGTTCAAAAATGTAAGACCTCCAAGAGGCGATATCAAAACTGTAAGACCTCAAGTAAGGCATGTCCAAATTATAAAACCTTACAAAAGGCATAACCCCGATCTTAAATCCAAGGTTATATATTCGAACTTGTAAGACCCCTAAAAAGGCATACCCTCAATATAGATGCCGAGGCTACCTCACTCGGGGACTAAAAGGCTTCGGCCAAACACAATGACTATGGTCAAAAGGCTACGGCGAAACGCAATGACTACGGTCAAAAGGCTACTGCCAAACACAATGACTACTGTCATAAGGCTCCGGCCAAATTAACGCGACTCGGGAACGCCCGACCGTCGCCATACAATCACAAATACTTCAAAAATATTTCGAAAAGAACCGGTTAACCAGGCTACCCTCAGCATAAGCAAAAGAGCTTCGATAATATCAGCTTCAACAACAAAAAGGCTTCAAAACTTCAGCCATCGAGCGATACCTCCCGAGGTGCTCATTTATCGTCACACAACGGCTTACAATCGAGGTTCTTATTGAACCGTCGAAGAGTCGGATGAACACAAGAACTTCAAAAAGGTCTTTAGCGAGAGAAACTATAGCCATACTAAAGGTCGCATCGACCCAATGCGTAAGAGCCTAAGCGCCAGCTTAAAACGCCTCAGGGACAATTCAAAAACCTAAGGGTCAATGAGATCGAGTCAAAACCGGACTTTAGGACTGCGCCCTAAATGGTTAACTAAAAAGCGCTTAAGGGAAAATACATAAGAGCCTACGGGCCAACCTAACTATCCTCGGGGCCGATTAGAGGTCATACCGACCTAACGTGTACGAGCCTAAGAGCCAGCTTAGAAGAGTCGCAAGACCGAATTTATGACATAAAGGTCGAAGAAACCAAGTCAAAACTTGATTCGGGGGCTAAACCCCAAACGGTCAATTTTCGGCCACTGAAAAACCGCTCATCAAATACAGAAACCTAAGGGTTTACTCTGAGGTCCAAATCTCGGACCGACAGCCAAACGAGCATTGCAATCTATGCAAAAAAGCAAAGGAAAAGCGAGAAATGATGAAAGATTAAAGGCTTCTTATATATATTGAAAGATCAAAGGGGCGTATTTACAAGGCTTGTGTATGAAGACCTTACAAAGGAGGTAACAAATAAAATCCTAGTCTATCATCGAGGTTGTTCCTTCAACGGCACCCTCAGGAGTTATGCTTTCAACTCCCCCCTCGAGGGTTATGCCTTCAACAACTCCGGCTCCGGCCACAGGATCTTCAATGGCCCCTTCTTCACCAGGGACTTCGCCTTCATCTTCTTCATCCTCCAAGCCACTACTCGATTCACCTTCATAGGTAAGCAAGGCAGCAGCCTCCTCTTCTAGGATCTTCACCCTCTCGATCTTGTCAGATAGATCGATGCCCCCGGCATGTATATCCTCGAGAGCCTGCTTCACAGATTTTAACCGAGCATGCTCCATAGCTCAGGTCAATTGCAGCTTCCCCCCCCCCCCC